>JAHQIW010005721.1:0-61229 GCA_019055375.1 Parelaphostrongylus tenuis
TCCCGAAACTCACACGATAAAACACGGTCGATGATCGATGTTTGCGAATTCCCGGTCAGACCATGACAAAGCTTTACATTCATGAGGCAGTGCAAATTCCCAGCTGCACTTGACATCCTGGAGGGACAAACCAGCCATGTACTGAGTTGATCCTCGGATAATTACTAAGGTCTGTCTCCTAAAAAAAGTCAAAGATATTCCTGTT
Source organism: Parelaphostrongylus tenuis (assembly GCA_019055375.1). Taxonomy (NCBI): domain Eukaryota; kingdom Metazoa; phylum Nematoda; class Chromadorea; order Rhabditida; family Metastrongylidae; genus Parelaphostrongylus; species Parelaphostrongylus tenuis. The sequence continues at coordinate 206 of JAHQIW010005721.1, forward strand.
CAATCACTTTCAAAGTAGAAGGCGTGAAATTGTAAGGGACGAAATCTGCATGGCTTTTTTCGCTGAACTGCTCAACTGTCGAGACCTTTATTCCTCTCCTTAGAATAAAATCTCCATTCGCTAGAATACTATATACAAGGTATACTGAATAGTGTTTCCAGTGATAGGCGATACGCGAAAACATTATCAAAAGGGCGATATAACGTATGGCGGCCAAAAGAACAGAAAAGTGAGAAGACGAGCGAATAAATGTGTAAAAACAATCATAGATTTAAAACAATAGTCTCTATCTATGAGGTCAAAGGTAAACAATATATCGTAGAGGTTAAGTTATCGACATAAATTAAGTATATTGAACGTTCTCAAAGTTCACAAGGGCCGAAGCTTTTGCAGGTGGCTATCAAAAAGTACCTACGTCCACTTATGGTAGAGTCCTGTTAATTGCCAGCTGAACAGGACACTGAAGACAACTTATCGAGCATTAGCGGCGGAAGTTTTTGGGCGATCGTACGTGCGCATTGTGAATTCTGTGTGCAGCATTACGCTACTCTTCAATCGAGAGTATTTTAGAGACCTGCTAGCAGTAGAAATTTGATTAAAATCTGATAAATAAAAACTCCTATCCTACAACCCTTCAGAGTCGAGCCTGATATAGAGCACCATAGACCGCTGGCCAAAGACATACTGTACAAATCCAGTGCACTCTGAGGGAGGAAAGCCAGCGTTGAGCGATTCCGTCAGTTCTAAACGCAGAGGTTTGAGCTTTTATGCTGCGTGAGGATTGCTCATCATACAGCTCAGGAACGAGTAAACCGCATGGCTATATGCGTGCTGCTAGAGGAGGAGAAATCGCGGAAGGGTAGACGTACGTCTATCACTAGAGATGCCATGCCTAAACCCTCCTGAAAGGCCGCAGGTAATAGTGGAATCGCTATAAGATCGTAAATTAATTTTTTAGCAAGAACTAAAGTCTATGACTGATTGCAGTAGAACATCCTGTAATTATCTGAGACTCGCATTGTGGTAGAAATAGAAAAGCTTTGTTATGTTACTTATTGATTTGAATGTTCAAAACTTTTTGTGACACAATATTTATCGCAGTAGAAACTTACGGGAAAAAGTGAAAAGTGTGTTATTCATTCTGAAATTTTATGCATCTCCATACTCTTACTTACGACTTAAGTGGAATGGAAAGCGGAGGTAGTTAGATGATGAGGATGAAAAGTTGTTAGGAAACTAATGCGAAATACTTCAAAAGTACGATAAAGTTAGCAGTAATATCAAGTCTCTCTATAGGCAATAACATAGTTGTACTTGTATCACAAATCGCACCGCTGCGTTTTCAAAATCCATACCAACCACCGAGGTTACTAGACATTGTCGGTTACACTGGTAGGTGTTTATTACGGCTTCAATTTTTTTTGTCGTTAGAATACCTTTTAAAAAGTCTACGTAGGTTCGATAAAGAAGTTTGGTTAGCGAGTTTTGCACAAATCATAAAAATATATGAAACAAGAGAAGTTCTTTCGCAAGGATTAAAGGTCACGTATAACAAATAATACATTGATCGATTTATGATAAATTTTGCATGTGCAAAACTCAACTTCAATCCAAATAGAGCAGCCAATTACCATGCAGTCTTGTAGTCCGTCCACATTGTACAGACCCTCAAAAAATCTCTGTATTTTTTATGTACTTTTCTTCGATACTATGTCAATAAAGTGTACCCATCTCCACAAAATGGTAGCTATCCTTGAGATAGAAAAATCAACAAGGGGAAATATGTATTAACTTATCTACTGTCATAATGTCACTATTTGTATGCAATTTGATACGTATTGATCAAGCGCCCGAAACACGCCAGAATGGCTAGAAATTTAGAAAATTGATCAAAATATGTTTTGAATGAAGTTTTCTAGATGTGAAGGTTTACGTCCTCAATAGATAAGAGCGGTCGATGAAGGCAAGTGAGATAATGAATTTCGACTAGCGGACGATCAAAGTTTCCGTTTAATTAACTTGATGCGCCAAGTAATGCAGTAGAGGATGGATGTCGCAGACTATTTAGAAGAGTTAGCGACCGATTCTCACGCTCTCGTTCATTCTTCTCCGCGCTCAGCTTCAACACGCTGGTTATAAGCATGGTCGCTGGCTGATGATGTTGGGACTTAGTTAAACTCATTTTGGAAGCTGTTCTCCTACCTATGAAATATGATTTATTCTATTACAATGATATCGAAATGGAACGATTCCAGAATAAACCGATGAAGCAAGAAGTTTATTCAATCAAACTCGTTGGGACGAATTTAAGATTTCCGCTAGAAGAAATTTGTACGCATACAACGATTATGACAATCACAACGTTTGTAATGTGGGAATAAAATCAATAGAAACGTTAAAATATTAGTTGTCTCATTTATAAGTAATAATAGCATCAAAAATTCTACTTAGCATTTTCAAGTGGTCTCAAAGTTGGCTTCCCTTCGAGGAATTCCCTGCTCCTTATTTCCGAGAAGTGCAAGCGTACCCTTTTCACGAAATGAAGAAGTTTTTCATAGCTGTATCATTTTTCAGAGCAAAATTTTTCAAACTGTAAAAACTGATCAAACACTGATCAATCCATATGTAAATAGGGGCTGAGCAAAAAAAGAGAACAAAGTATAAGCATTCTTAAATTGAAATTGAAACGCTGAAAGTCTCAATTCAATAGGTCCTTTCACTATTATTTGAGTCAACTTGTCATGTGGTCTGGGTAAAGGCCTCTTGTAGAGCTCGATACACGTTTCTCGTCCCTTAAAGACTCGTCAGTCGGGCAGAAACCCGTCGTCTTTCGATATTTTTATAGTCAGTTTCTCTCGAGAGCTCTGCTCCCTTACAGAGAGTCATCGAAGACGAACGTTTTAGTTAGGCCAGGTTCTTCAATGAGAGAGCGTATGAAATCCGCTGGCGATTAAGCCTTTTTTGCTTTTTCCCTAGACTTTTTAGTATCATTCAATAGCTTGAATCTCAGCAAATTTGAAACTAAAGTTTTATTCAAAGAATCTTCTTAGAGAGCTGTAGTATCGGAAATAAGGTCACAATCCACACTCGAGGCGCATTTTTTCTCGACTATTAGTTCCTAGCGGATCTGTAATCAGGATAACATTTTATCAACCCTTTCGGAAGAAGACCTATTTTCTTTTTTTCTCAGATTTTTAGTGGTCATTTCATAGCTCAAATCTCGGCTATATCAATATCGTTTTTAGAAAGGCCTTCTTAGAGCGCTGTCGTAGCGAAAATGAGATCGCGTTTCCAATGTTGCTAAATCCCATCCACACACCTTACAGCACAATAAATGCCCCCCGTCATACGCGTGAACCAACCTCAGAAATTTTGTTTCTGCCGCTGCGACGTGGCATTGCAACAAGCCTTTTCTGGGAAACAAAGATTCGTTGCCTCAGTAGCGTCAAATACTCAACAATACCGTGGTAATCTAACTTATAACAAAAGAAGCATATATTCATTATGCGCTGACCTACAGAAATTCCTCCCCCCCCTAGATCCTTTTCTGTTATCTGACGAGAAATAGAGAAACGACCTCTTTTGCTGGACAAAGACTTCCAACTGCACTTCTTGTAATCATTCAAAAGCTCAAATCTCTAGTTACTGCGTTACGTGGTGGTTAGGGAAAAAAGCCTTCTTATAACGTTGCAGCGCTTAAAATGAAAAATATGTTCTAGACCAGCTGTGCGCTTTTACTGTTACTCGTCTAGAGGAACAAAAAGCATATGAACATGCAGGATCTTGTAGTATCAAAGTCAAACGTTTCATCTGGAACTTATTACAAGTGGAGAAGAAAATTCCAAATCAAATAACAAAGATTGTACTCCACATATAAGCCACGCCAACGCGATCGATCGATCGACCGCGGATCGCCGCACAGGATCCATGGCCAGAAGACAGCCAGCTCACACACTAGCCCATAAAAAAATGCGCCGCATGTGTGAAACTAGATCTTATTATCCCTGTTATATTGCAGTGAGACGGCTTTTTCCAGAAAATAAACCACAGCGTTGGAATCGTCGAAACACGCTATCAAACGGTCACTTATAATTTGAAAAAAGTTCTATCCCGCAGGAAATGTGCCTGCGTGAGAATCTGTTTTGAAATGTTTTTTTTCCTGCTACAGCGTTGTAAAAAGGCTTTTTCAAAATTCGGCCGCGTGCCACAGTAGTCAAAGCTTCAAACTTTCAAGCGGTCAGAAAAATGCAATGGGAAGTCCTTGTTCAGCGGAAAAAAGTCGATTTTCCATTTGCAGCCGTTTAACAGAAAAGAATTCCTGTGACCCCATCTCCCTCCTTACTTCAAACTTTTGCAGACGGCTGCCGACCGATTTTCGCACACAGCGCTAGATTTTCGCTATTTAGAAGGGATTTCTTCGTTTCAGAAGAAAACCTCAGGTTCTGTGTATTGATCTGATACTTTATAATTTCATCTACACGCTCATATACTACTTTGTGTTCATATAAAACTCTTACGTGCGAAGAAATCTCCAAGCGTGAAACGTAATCTTCTTATCGCACCTATAGCGCACTATAAAGTTTTTCTCGAAAATCCGAATTTGGCTTCAAAATCGTCGAGAATTGTGCTATCAACTTAGATTTAGTATAGTTCGATGACAAGCCATCCAACCTCCAACATGCAAACAAAGTATACCGAATGTAAAACATAGTTTTATCCTGGTTAGTACAGCCCATCAAGGCCTTTTCAGTGATCAAACACAGCGCTAAATCGCAAAGATTTTAGTTCTCGTACAACTATTGAAATTCTGGCGAAAAAAAGCCCTGTCCGGCGGAAAAGACCACTGAAAGTCATGCGTCGAAAACTATGCAAACAGTCCGCAAAGAGCTAAAAACACATGGCCACCTATGTTATGAAGGATATGACAAGTTCAGAAAGCAGTCGCACTCCGCACAAAAAAAAAACTCGTCGTTTTAGATATGGAATAAAACGAAGAAGATATACCTCTTCACTATCGGTAACACGATTGTTAATGGCTGCCCAATGCAGTAGTGTACATTTATCATCGTCGTGTGCAGTCGGTGAAACACCTTCTTCCAAGGCTGATTCCAAACCCTCCAAATTACCCTTTTGACAAGCCTCAACAGCACGAGCAATCGACTCCCCCATAACCTTAAGGCTTCCAGCAACTCTGTATTTCCTATTCAAAGCGCTTTTCAAGTGAATTTCAAGATCTGAATAAGGATCGCTATCCTTTAGATACTGTTTGGTATGAGGATACCAGCTATGGAACGTGTGTTAGATGAGATACACAGATTTATCAACCGGATTGGAAAAATGACTCTGGATACACTAGATCAGCATTTAATTAAATTATAAATAATTTAAAAACCAAAAATATCTAATGTACCCAGTTAACACTGGCTATGAGGAGAACCTAACCTACATTATAACAAACAGATTGTACTGCTTCTTTCGAGCCACAAGAGTCGAATTTATGAAACAATCATACAACTATTATGCTTCATGCGTTGTGGCCGAAACAGTCAATCAATATGAACGAATCTTCGGTGGAATCCAATCGGTCTCGTTCTTGTCGAGGGTGGGTATCAATTACAGGACGATAGGTAAGATTCACTTTTCCAGTTCTCGGATCGGAAGTGATCATCGTATGCTTGCGCCAGTGCTCCTGCAAATAAAATAATTTAGAATTTAGAAATATGAGACTACAAAGACTTCTCAGATACAAACGCTTCACGATACAGAATGTAATCAACTCTCAACAGTACTTTTCCGTTAACTGAGAGCCACTTCAACCCCTTGTAAAGAATGCATTTCTTGGTGTTTTAATACTCAAACAGTCGTTCAACAGCACAAATCAGAAGAATCTGAATGGTATATCTCATCTCCAGAAAAGCCTTCTTTATGCGCTGAGAGAGCAAAAATAAAATTTTGTTCCTCACTGAAAGATTTCTCCCTGATCAAAGCATTTTCTTTGGAGTTCTAGCCGCCAACCGATAGATCAAATTTTAGGGATTCTAAGGATTTATCTTACTTTCGTGAGGACCTGGTAATACGCTGTAACAACCAAAAGAATATTGAGTTTCGAAAAAATGGATCACTTTAACCATCCTCTCTTCACTTCTACTCAATGGGAAAAACGTATTTTTTGATCGTTTTCAAAGATTAGATAATCAATGGATAGCTTAAATCAAAAGAAATTGAATGGTGTATCTTACTTCCAAAAAGGCCTTGCTAATGCGTTGAAAGAGCAAAGATAATAATTTGTTCTCATTCAAGATTTCTCGCTGATCAGGGCCACTCTCAGATATAGTTTCAAAATCCATACGGTAGATCAATTTTCAAGGATTCCAATGATGTTTTTGGTTTCTTTAACGGACTTCTTAGTGCTTCACAACAACCAAAATAAAATGGGTTCACACTTAATGTATTTTCCCAGTTTTGCGGAGCCCAATCTTCTTTTGGCTGTTACAGCGTGATATGAGGTCCATATTCAAAATTAAATCAGATCGTTGGAATCCTTAAGATCTATTCTATCGATTAATTACTGAAACTCCGAAGGGAAATTCTTCGTCAGCGAGAAACCTTTGAATAGAAAACAAAACATTATTTTTGCTTTTTAAGCGCAATAAGGTCATTTTGAAAGTGAAATACACCATTCAAATCCCTATGATTTAAGCCATCAAATGTTTATTTAAACATCAGAAACGATCAAAAAATACGTTTTCCTTTCAGTAAATCGAAGTGAAGAGAGGATGATTAAAGTGGCCCATTTTTTTTGTTTTGGCTGTTACAGCGTGATACCAGGTTCATCATAAAAACCAAATAGACTATTGGAATTCTTAGGATGTGATCTATCGATTAGTTAATAAAACTTGGAAGAAGCTTCGCTCAGCGAGAAATTCTTCAATGAGAAACAAGGTACTACTTTTGCTTTGTCAGCGCTATGACAAGGTCTTTTTGAAGACGGAAAACACCGTTGAGATTCTTTTAATTTGAGCTATCGAATGGTAGTTTAATCGTCGAAAACAAGCGCGAAATGAACCTCACCTAACAGAAAAGTACCCTCTAACACTGACGGAAGTCACATGCAAGACGTCTATGCTTAGCTTTATCCGTTTCACGACAATGGAACCACGGCCTTTGCATCTCTGGCTGGCAACTCTGGACGGTCGGCTCCATCTTCTTTGCATCGTTGACGCTCAGCGTTCTGCGTCTAACAATGGCACACCGAGGTTTGGAGACACGGAGATGGGGCAGACCGCCCAGAGTTGAGCATTAGAGGTGCAGAGGCCGTGGGTATACGGTCCTGAAGGGGATAAAGAGCGACGCGAATAGTTTCCGATGCATTTCTAGCAATATTTGCACCCCGTAAAGCTGAAATCCCATTTCAACACTGTGCCTAATCTGTAAAAAGGCCTTAGTGCGCCATAACGGGCAAAATAAAATTATGTTCAACACTAGGACTGCTTATGTGCACAGCTAGGTTCTAATAATATGATGATTTTCATTTCATGAAATGCTTTTCATTACATCATACTGATACTCATTAAAAGCGCGAATCAAGGTGATTCAGGAGGTAAAATTGGTTCTGAAAAGGTTTTTACATTGGGCTGTGGAAGCGAAAAGAAAATCACGCCTCGCACTCGAAGTTTCTCACACGTAAAAATTTTATATGCATAAAAAGTATATGTCATGAAAGTAAAAAGTATGTTATGAAAATTATGAAGTCTCGGAATAATACAAAAAACCTGAAGGTTCTCCCAAAGCGGAGAAAAGATCCTTATTAAGTTACGAAAGGCGCCCAGCTAGCGAAAAACCCATAAACCTTATTTCGGGACCGTGAACCCATGTAACCCTGCATCACCAACCTCCAGTGTGGCTACGCCGAACGATCTGCTCCACCTCTCCCGTATCTCTAACCCCCTGCGTGGGAACGTAATGAACGTATTATTGCATCATTTCAATTATCCGATTCTTGCTATCTTTCTGTTATGCTATATGTACACATTATCCCCTAAGGGGCGACGTGTACCAGCTGAGGTACACGACTGTTTGAAGGCCTTTCTCGCTGCATAAAAGCTTCCTCTCAGACAATTGGTAATCATTCGAAAGCTCTGCCTACAACTACACGTCGCCGGCTTTTTGATACATCCTTTTATAACGTTGTAGCTTCCAGAAAAAAAAGTTATTTCTTATTCGCATTTCTCCTTCATTTTTACCAAGAGTATGAACCTCCAAAAGCACGAAAAGCAAGTCAGCGTGCACAGAATTTTCCGCTGTGTCAAAATCACGCGTTTTTATCTGAAGTTTTTGTCGATATGACAAAAAAAAACCTCAATAAAGCAACAATAGTCGCCACTGTTTTAACGCATAGTGCGGTAGATCACTGCTAAGTTACGCGGTAAATCAGGCGATTATCTTGCTAACAAGTCGTCGCTTTGGATTCCCTTCACCACATTTACTCAGCTATGATCATTTTTGGCGACTTTGCTTACCGGCCAACTCACAGAGCGGGGGTACGGGGCTGGGGCAGAACGACCAATCGCGTTTGAAATATAGTTATTCAATTTGGGATTTTTTTATCGCATCGACAGAAACTTCAGATGAAAACGTAGATTTTAACGCTATCGAAAATTGTCAACACGCTGATAACCAAAAGCATATGAGCGAGCAGAGAAAATCTTATTCTATCAAGATAATACGATAAATCCGAAAATTTTCGCCAAACGAAAAAGAACCTTAATCAAACAACGAAAATCACGCAATTCACTTTGCCCGCATCGATTTCTATAGCCGTCCGATAAGGGTCACTAAGTAAGAGATGAGGACTAAAGATGCAGAGGAGGTGGTGTTCGCGGGCCCAGAAGGGATAATTGCCGTCTACAAGGGGTTAATAGTCATGTAATCGCCGAGTATTATAGGTGTCGAAAAGTGTGAGCAAACATACCGATATCGGCTTCTTTTTCTGACCTTCAATAGGCTTGCTGTAGTCATATTCATCGATACGCGTTTGGAAATCGTCACGAGCGTGCGCTCCTCGGGATTCCTGCAAATGTCTATGAACATCACAAGACTACCTTCTCATATCTGTGTCTCATAAAGGATTAGATAACAAAACTCTCGTATTGATCGATATGAGTAATGCGCCACGCATTCGACTCCATTCGTACTGAACTAGAACGTTCCTTAGGGGTGTCAAAAATCAATCGAAAGCTTGAATTTCGGCTACAACTCCACGTTGCTGGTTTTCCAAAGCACCCGTTTATAACGTTGCAAAAAAAGCTAAAGTGATGAGCTCTCGGCGTTATCAATCTCTGAGGGATGCGCCATGCAATCGTCTTTGACTTTAACCTCGTTGGAGGTGACTGAAAGCATATCCAGCCTTCACGATGACTCACGGTGGCCCAGCAATACATCAAGTCAGTGCCGCTGACCTCCCAGACAAGTCTGGTAGCAATTTACCAAATCTCCGAAGGTATGAAGGGCATAGTGAGCCATTATTGCGAGATCGAACCATCATCCATTGACACATCGATCACGTTTGTGATTTCGCTGAGCACTCTAACCACTACGACACACGCCTCCTCACACGCTATTTGATGAACTACAGAACGTGAAGCTGTAGCCGACGTCTGAGCTTCCGAATGGCTAGTAACTCTCCTAAGAGTTTCCGTCGAGTAAATAAGGTGCTTTTCATTTGCTCCCCATAACCGAATAAACCGCAAAACACTTCTAAATGATCGCCAACACTTCTCTGATAATGAAGTCCCCAACCATAAGGAAACTTCAGCTTTCTGTGAGTACATAGTTGTACGCTCGATTTCAGACAGGAGTTGACCCTAATTACTAAAGGCGCGTGCTATCACAACACCCCCGAGGCCATTGCTTTCGCGACCACTCTCCGAATGTAAGTTCAATCAAAGTCTGAGGTCTAATCTTTGCGTACCACTCTATAGTTTGGATGATTCTAATAACAAACTGAATACTATACCACTGAAAAAACAACAGTAAAAATAAAGAATTCAAATGAATTTTCCACTTACCTTTCTGTTTTCTGCAGCAACAATAGTTTGAATAGCATTAATAAGAAGGTTCTGCAGTTCCAATGTCTCGATGAGGTCACTGTTCCAAATTAAGCTCTTATCGGTAACTTCAAGATCTCCGTAGCTTTTGTAAATATCTTGCATTTTCTTGACACCTTCCTGAAACACAAAAACGCTACTTTTGCATTAGACGGCAGGGAATGGAGAGAACGACCTCACTCTCTTTGAATAAAGAACTTTACATTGCATTTCCAGTATGCATTCGAAAGCTTAGATCATTGGAATGCGTTACGTGGCCGGTCTTTGAAAAACGCTTTTTATAACACTTCAGCAAAAGGAAAACATTTGTACCCCACACACGCACATTTTCGCTGGACAGAACTTATTACACTATCTGTAAGTAATCACTCGATGACATAAGTTTCAATGATTTCAACGTTGTAACTGATTTCTGGAGACCACTTCACTGTAGTGTAGCAAAAAACAATAAGACTGATTCACATACGCTGGCATTTGATTTTCGGCTAACCCCGAGCTGGGGTAGGGGTGCTGCACATGGTTTTAACAAGGCGATCGATCGACGGTGGTGAGATAGTCATATGTGAAGTGCAGTTTCTACTATTCAATCAAAATGCCTCCCTGTTTCGAAAAAAAAAACTCAAGATATAACGTATGAATTTGATACTAAAAGATTTCCTTTACACGTTCACGTGTTTTCAGGGAAGTAGTAGTAAAAGCGGACGGCCGATATAAAACATAATTTTGTTCTGCATTCTAAACTTTGTAAAAGTCATCTATTTCATTGAATTACGGCTTCCTTCTGATCAGGAGGGGACAAATGAAAAACCGATCTTATTCGCTGGGAGGACTTTTCATAGAAGTGATAGTAACCATTCGAAAGCTGAGATTAGAGGCTACAGCCCCACGTCGCTGGTTTTCCAAAAATACTTTTCTAGACCTTGCTAAAGGAGGACATTTCTTGGTTTCAGATACGCATTTTCTCGCCGGACAGCGCTCTTTCTATGGACTATCAGTTATCGTTAAACAGTATAGTTGAATTCAATTCACAGGGTGTGCTTATATCTTAGAAAGACCATTTTTCTGAAACACAGCAGGTCAAATAACTTGCAATGCGACTGGCAATGAGTCGAACTCCCATGTGAGAGCAACGGAGTCCTGCGTGAATTACGTGGGCGCTGGCTGCAGCGGCCAGTGAACGGTCCTATGAACGTACAGAGAAGTACTGCGTCAGCTTTCACATGACTACCACACCCACCGCAAGGTGAGTTGGCCATATTGTCCTTCCTCACAGATAAGATTCAACTTATTTTACTCGCTGTGTTGCAGAGAAATGGTCTTTCCAGTATACAAGCACAACATTGGCATCAGGAAGCACTACGCTGTCTTCTGATTACCAATAGTCCAGACAAAAAAGCTCTGCTTGGCGAGGAATATGCGCTAATTTTGTGTGGAGATCACAGCGTTATAGGATGTTTTGAAAAACCGGTGATGTGGATCTGTAGCCTCAAGTCTCAGCATTCGAATAGTTACACTAACACTCTTTTGAAAAGTTCCTCTACAGCAAATGAGGTCGATTTTTCATTTGTCCCCTCCTAGTCAGAAGAACCAAATTACGCTACTTAAAAAAAGGCCAAGTGGCGTACTAGCCAGAGATTCAAACTTTCAAATGATAACTAACACTCTTATGAAAAGTTCTTATTTAGCGAAAGGAGTCGTTTCTTCATCTCGTGCCGTCTACTTAAGTTTCATAGACATGCCCTGCAAGAAACCCTGGAAAACTCTCAACAAGGGAGCTTCGGAAACTCACCTGAAGAATATCGCCTCGTCTAAAAACGGCTGCATGCTTCTGCATAGTCTTTTGCATCTGGAGGCGTACTTGAGCAGCTGGAGAACCACCCTAGAAAAAAAAGGATCAAGAAGCGGACAACAACAAGCTAAATGATTGAGAAAAGCAGAAAACCTTTCTGTGTAGGATGGAATCAATGTTATCAATTGTTGCTTCTCCTGCATCCTTTGGAAGATCGGGAACACCGACTCCTGGTTTAGTGTGGCCCAAGATGCTTAATTAAAATGGTAATAGAGTGAGAGAAATATTACGAAGCCAACAAATCCACTAGGTCTACCTTTTCCAAGCTCAAACCCATCAATTTAAAAACTAGTCTGCAGTGGTCGTGTCCCTCCTAACCTGTTCTCCTCCAGATTCTCCTCAACCCCGAGAACAAAACCTCAAGTTTCGTTTTTGTTAACAAAAGCCGCTGGCATTGCTCAGGTAGGTACAAAGATATAGGACATCAATGGACTTATACAAGTGAAGCTTGACTGTGCAATAAAAGGATCTGATGCATTGTATCGAAAAAAGAACGCGTACGGCGCAATGGCAACAGGCGCTCCGTAACACACACGTGATCGATCTATGGAGTCGATGGTTCGATTACGCGCTTAAGGCTCACTAAACCTTCCATCCCTCCAAAGTCAGTGAATTGGTTAGACCAGACTTGTCTGAAAGGATATCGGCACTGAACTGATACATCGGTGAGTTACCGCGAATTACTTGTTAAAGCCAGATATGCATTTAATCACCTTTAGCAATCTTTGATGAAGTCGATTGAATGGCTTATCCCCCAGGAATTGATCATCACCAAGAGTTTCGTCTTTATTCTTTATACTGAAGAAAGAGTGTAGCAGAGCGGTGGTTCCGGTGGTGCAGTGTAGCACGGGTATGGGTAAAACATGGATTCAACTCCCGCTCAGGGTCGAAAGTTTCGTATACTACTCAACATCCTTGACGAAAACCCGAGTCTCCTTATTTGAGGTATTCTCGTCAATGGAAATGGTTCGGTGCCCTCCTCACCAGCTACAGTCTTTATGGCGAATAGTACGTGTACTGGAGTTGTCTAAGAACAAAATGTTTGAACTCCGACGAGGCGAAAAAAGCAGTCGAAAAGAGAATCGACAGAAAATAGCGCCCACATAGATGTGTCAAACCAGTCAAAATCACTTAAGAATGGAGTGTCCCCATTTGACATCGGAGGGGAGTAGAACCGTACCGTTTCACCCATACCAGGAACGCGTGTTACCACTAAACCGGCAATGCCGTCGCCTTGCTACCACTCCGTTCTTCGATGTGAACTATCATAGCTGTCAATAACCACACTTTGGAAGACATTCGTCGCGTAAGCACATATCGGCGATATACCCAGCTGTATAGAAGAAACAGTGGTAGCAAGACGGTGGGTGGTAAGGGATCGAAACAGCAACATTCCTTCCGATGAACGGGGTACCGCGTGGCGGAGCGGAGTGACGCAGACAGTAATTCCCAAGCTAGGGTTAGAGATGAAGTGGAGGTGGGACAGGCCGTCCACCGTGCCCACGCTTGAGGTTGGGGATGCAGAGGTCGTGGGTCTATGGTACTGGAAGGGTTAGAAATTCCAAATGAACCTACGTGATCGCACATGCTCTTCCAAAAATGATGATATCAAGAAGAGAGTTTGCACCGAGTCGATTAGCGCCATGTACAGATTGAGCTGAACATTCACCAGCAGCGTATAATCCAGGAACAACCTGATCTCCTTTCTCTTCACTATACTGTATCACCTGAACTGGCAGTATGCTTCTTGAGTGAGAAATAAGTAACTGTAAAGACCATAGCGACTATAACAAAGGGAAAAGACTTCGGCACTATTCTATTACCGGGACGCATGTTCCAACCCCTTTAGGACAAAGCCTTTATAGTTTTTTCCCGCAGAATTTTAGTGATCAATCGATAGCTCAGATATCGGCAATCCCGACAATGTACTTATTTACCCATAAGGGCTTCTTCCTTTGTTGTAGTAGCGAATATAAAATTGGGTTTCACATTCGGCGCGCATTATCGAGAGTTTTCCTCATTTATTCAAGAATTTTCTCTCCGTTTCGTCGAAATTTCTAGATTTTCAGTATACGATTGTCAAAAAATTTCTGTTATATCGTTCTGTAGGCTTGAGCTTTTATTTCTCTTTTCATATTACCACGTTCATCCAAACACGAAACTCCAGTTTAAGCAGCTTCAGGCTAGGAGTGCAAAATGTAGGTGGCTGATCATTATAAGGCGAAAGATGAAAAACCGATCTCATTCTCAAGATAGGCACTTTTTATACGAGTGTTAGTAATCGTTCGAAAGCTCAAATTTCTAGCTACAGCACCACGTGGCAAGTTTTCAAAGGGTTTTTCTTGACGTTGTTGCAGAAGGAAAACCTATAAGTTTCACACATGCATTTTTCTCGCAAGACAGAGCTCCTTATTCAGAATATCGGAGACTATTCGATAGCGTAGGATTCAAGGATTCCAACGCTGTGCTTATTTTCTGGAAAGAGTGTTACTCTGCAGTGTAGTAGGAAAAATATGATCAAGTTTCACACATTCGTTCTGCTTGTTTACAAGCTAATTCACGGTCGGGAGGTCTGTTGGCAACAGATTCGATGCGGCGGCCGTCCACGATCGATCAGTTGTCGCTTCGGAGGAGTGCGATTTTTATCATTTGACTAAGAATTTTCCGCTTCGAAAGAAACTTCAGACTAAACGTATGACTCTGATACTAAAAGACTTTGTTAATACTTTCAAATGCTTTTCGTGCTTTCAGCGAAGCAATAGTTGTATTACGCAGCCAATGTGAAACATAATTTTATTTTGGATATTATAGCATTATAAAGTGGTCTTCTGAAAAACCGGCCACGTACAACGCTGGCCAGAGACTTAAACTTTCGAGTTATAACCAACACTCCAATGAAAAGTTAATCTCTAGCGAATGAAATCGGTTTTTCATTTATCGCCTTTTAGAGGACAAGAACCAAAACATGATATTTCTTTCCGCTCTTCCAGCGTTCTATGAAGCCTTTTTCAAAAAGTAAACTTAACTTCACAGTCGCCTATATTTGTGCTATCGAATAACTACTAGAAGTCTGTAAAACCACCCACAAACACTGGCCGCCTTTGTGCCGTTTGTTGCGAATAGGGCAAATCCCCATTCACATAGCTATTTACATAGCACAGTCGAACATAAACAGCGCCCCGAGCGTAAAACGCAATCTTCAGTGCTATAGCAAATCAAAGAGGCCTTTTTAGTAGGAAAGCTAAGGATTGAAATCATCAAGATTAAGCTACCGAAAGGTCACTTAAAGTTCGTGGAAGAAGCAAAGAATACTTTATCACCAAAAGGTTAAAAAATGCGTCCCGATAAGGGAATTGTACCAAATCTTCTAAATTATTATCTTACCTCTCCTTTATAATTGGTTGGAACTCCTCCCATACAATAATGTACAGTTGGAAGGACAGGGATCGGTTCTTTGGTAACGTCAACATCAGCGAAAATCATGGCAGTTTCAGAGATACCTGAAAGAGGAAAAAACATACTCCAATACCGTCCTATGCGAAAAAAGGAAAGGCGTTAACCTTCGAAAGATTTCTTGCGTTATAAGAGAAGTAGAAACATATATACGTTAATGTTCAGTGATATGCAAACTATGGGCCTCAGACGGTATGAACAGACATTTCCTTCTTTTCCGGTGCGCGTGCTGACCTTTTGCACTACCGAGGCTCCTGTGCTGCTGCCACTCTTTCTGCGATACATTGTATAGATCTGTCAGCACTAACTTTCAACAGTTCTGCCTTGTAAGCAATTATCGGCAGTGAATCCAGTTACTTTGACGGATAGAGGACATGTGCAATAGATAAGAGCACCACCGGAGATGCTGAGATGCAAATTCCATTCTCGAGCCAAAGTTCAAAGTTTTCCAAATCACTCAACATTGTCGTCCACGAAGTAAATACGTAATGTCATATCACTGTTAAAAAGGGTTAAATAGAAAGGACTGTCGCTAACTCTTTCGGAACGACGGGCCCAACCCTCTGCTCTGCTGCTCTAGCCCCAGCGTGTTGCGGAAAGCGTTGCGTCTAACAACGGTATCTAACCGAAGAAATTGACATGCTGAGGTTAGATGCCATTGTTAAACGCAGTACGCTGGGACTAGAAACGCAGATGGTTGAGTCCGTAGTCCAGAAAGGGTCAATTATAGAAGTAAACTCGTCATTAATCTATTTAAGCCTGTATGGTATGGTGTACTATTGCACAAAAACTAACCCGGAAGCCTTTCGGCCAACTGTTCGGCAGGAAGATGGTGTAGTTGTAGATAGATATGATCCTTTTCTGGACCAACACCACGTCCCTCCAGTATTTCAACAATCATCGCACGAGAGACAACATCACGAGACGCTAGATCTTTCGCATTCGGTGCGTAACGCTCCATGAATCGTTCTCCTTTCGAATTTATGAGATAGCCACCCTCACCTAAAAGATAGTTTCCAGTAAAGACAGATTTGAAAACTCCACAGGTTCGATGCGAAAATGATTATCCTTTTGTAGGCGGCTACTGATCGATTTTTGTAAACCGTGGGAGTTCTGATATTCAATTAGAATTCTTCCTTTGTTTCGGAAAAAATTGAAATTTTCCGTACTAGTCCGACATCTCATGATTTCTTCTACACGCTCATATACTATACTTTTTGTGCCTATTAAGTTTTATGTGTGAAGAAAACTTCGAATGTGAGATTATCTTCCTTCCGCTCCTATGGTGGACTATGAAAACCTTCTCAAAAACGAAATTTAGCTTTGGAATCGCCGATATTTGTGCTATAGATGAAAGATTAACCTGGTCTAACGTAAGCCACTCACAGACTCGCGCCGTGCAAGCAAAATAATCCGAGGGTGAAACATAATTTTATTTTTGCTATTATGACGCACTAAGAAGGCTATTTCACAAACCAAGCACAAAAGTGGAACGGTCGAGATTTTAACTTCCGGATGACTACTAAAATTTTAGTAAAAAAGCTCCATGCAGCGAAAAAGGCCTGAAAATTCGCGAGTCGAGAACGATGCACACCGTCCCCAAAGTGTTGAACAAAAAAATATTTCAAAGAGGATTCACGTACCACGACAACCTTCCGTAATGAGGCATCCCGCACCATAGATACCAGTTGGATGAAACTGGACAAATTCCATATCCGTGTTATTGATTCCCGCACGTGCAACCAAGGCAGTCCCTAAACAATGAAACGTGACTGAAAGAACAATATTTTTTTTGTATTAGAAACACATCCTCGAATATATTAGGCCTTCTCATGAGTTTTGGCACAAGAGCAATAAACAACAAATTTACTAACCTATTAACAGTTACTCAACTACACAGTTAAAAGTATGCGCCATCAGCCTGAGCACATTTCTGTCAACTGTCAAGCAACAACGATATCGCGCTCGTGGAATTCGTCATCCTTGAATTCAAAAAAGGCTGTCAACCATCACTACAAATGATGATGTCTGGGAACTGGTTTTTTGCTCAGAAAGTGCTAGAGCGATCGGGAAGAGGTGATAGTCAGACGGCGACAAGTCAGGACTTTACGGCGAATAATCCAGCAACTTCCAGCTCAGATCGGTCAACTTCCTCTTTGTCAATTTTAACATGCAAACTTGCGATGTGATGAAGCAGAATAGGATTGTGGCGACCGCTCTCCCACTTTTTGCCTGCTGCCTACAATATTCTGCTGATTGTCGCATGACCATAGCCAAGATCGTCTGCCAACTCCACGACAGTCGAAGTCGGATCTTCTTCGATAGTTTTGACGATGTCCTCTCGATCAACTTGGCGTGAGCATCCGGAGCACAGCTGGTCCTTCAAATTAGTGTTGCTAGCGCGAAACTAAGCAAAGAACCGAAACGCTGTTCACCTGGACACAAATCCTTGAGCCCTTGCACGGGTGATGTCTTCAAAGGCGGTCTGCACATTGCGTCCAAACTCTTACTCGTAAAGCAGCAAACTGCGATAAAGGCTTCTTTGAGCGGCCAAGATGAGACAAGAATGAACAACTTTGATACCAAGATAAAGTTAAGAACGATCTGCACAAAGCGGTAGTGATTTGTTATCTGTGAGATGGCAGAATGTGCTCACGATGTTGGCGTATACTTTGAATAGTGTTGCTAAGCAATTTTAATTACTCCTGGTTAATCAATTTGGTGCTTACTGCTCTAGTACCAAAACTTGTGAGAAAATATTATAAGAATAGCATTGGAATTATTAGCGCTGTTAGGCAGTGGTCAGAGGTGCCCTCACGCAAACGTGGACGGTGGCTTAGTCCAACGCTCAAGGCTCACCAAGCTTTCCATCCACTTGGGCCAGTGATGATACATCAGTAGGCCACCGCTAGTCATCGTAGAGGCCAGATATACATTCAATCACCTCCGGCGATGCTTCATGAAGAGAAATGCATAGGGCATCCATCAGCGATTGATTTTGGCCAAGAGCTTTATCCTTCATTGCCAGATGAACCTGATACGAAGCATAAGCCTAGGCCTAACTACAGAAAAACGAAAAGTAATCAATTTTCCGCTCTTCCACCGCTCTATGAAGACACGTTTGAGAAATTTAAATTCGCTCCAAAATCATCGAAATATATGCTACCAAACAACTACTAAGAGTCACTGAAAAAACCATCTTCGAACCCTAACCGAGCAAAAACTGCGTGCAAAGTGTGCAACATGATCTTGTAGTCGCTGCTACAATGCAATGGGAGGGCATCTTCGAGAATTTAGCACAGTATCAAATTCGCCAAAATTTGAGCCATCGAATGACCACTAAAAGTCTATCAAAAGCGGTAAAGTCTTTATCCCCAGGGTTGAAAAATGGATTGAGATAACGAAAAAGTACCAAATGACATGAAATAAGCTGCTTAACCTTTTCGGGACCATAGACCCCCTTCCTCTGCATCTCTAACCCCCAGTGTAGGAGCGCACTGAAGTATTATTATATCAGTTCACTTGCATTATTGTTGTTATTTTCCTATGTTACCTTACATGTAAATGTATTATGTTCCTTAATGTAGGAAATAACAACAATGATACAATTGGAATAATACAACAATACATTCAACACGTTTCCACTCTGGGTTTCAAAGATGCAGAGGTGAGTCCACGGTTACGAAAGGGTTAAAGGCACAGAGAAATGTGTATGTTAGAATACTGGATGAGCTGAGAATAGAAGCGTAAACTACCTCAAGAAAAACTCACAAACCTCACATGAGAAAAAAAAGACATAATTCTCACAACTAACGAATTGGTTAATAGAAAATGCTCACCATCACCAGTGCAAGTATGAGCAGACGTGCAGGAGAAATACGCTCGACCATATCCTCCAGTGGCCAGCACAGTGTTCTTCGATCGGAAACGATGAATAGACCCGTCTTCCAGATTCATAGCCACTACGCCAACACAAGCCCCCTAGATAAGAGCAAAGCCGGTACTTGTCCACTGTGAGGCGACAAATGAAAAACCTATCTTATTCGCTGATTAGGGTCTTTTCATAGGAGTGCTAGTGGAGCATTCGAAAGCTTATATTTCTGGCTACAGCTCCAGGTCGCCGCTTTTCGAGAAAGCCTTTTTTTTTACGTTTTTACATTAGTAAATTCCTTGCGTTCCAGTCGCGCATATTTTCCGCCGGACAGAGCTCTTTCTTCGCACTATAAGTAATCATCTGATAGAGTAATGTTTGCTTATTCTAAGGCTCTGCTTATTTTCTGGAAAGATCCTTTTTCTACAATGCAAAGGGGAAAATAAATTGAATTCGCACACGCGAGCAAAGGGATCCTTGGCCAATTCACGTACCGCTGCATGAGGCTACCGCGTGTAAAGCTGATGCAATACTTCTCTACACGTGCGTGTGCCCGAAAATCGCGGATCATCGTGTGAGCGAATGGGCCGCCTCAGCCAGCGGTTAAGTCTTTTGGCCAAAGTCCCCTGTGCTAGCGTATATGAATTCAGCTTATTTTCCCTGTTGCATTACGGAGTAATGGTCTTTCCAAGAATAAGCACAGCGTTGGACTAAGCAACCATTAAGCTATCGTATGATTACTAATATTCCAAAGAAAGAGTTCCGTTTGGCGAGAAATGTGCGAGTCTGAGACATAGTTTTTTGTGGGTTTCACGGCGGTAGAAAAGGGTTTTCTCGAAAACTTGCGACTTGGAGCTTTCGCCAGAAATTTGAGCTATCGTATGATTACTAACATTCCCATTGAAAGTTCCTGTCCAAAAAATGAGGCTGGTTTTTCGTTTGTCGCCTGATAACCCTTTTGAGCCTTTTGCCAATAAGAGTTTTTTAACAAAAAATTTGAGTATCTAAAAAGAATTCTGTTTTCAACCGCTTTTTTGGCAGGTGTAATGCTATTACTGTATATCCATTAATTTTGATAGTAATGTGCAAACTTTAAACGTTAGATTGGAATCGAACACACATCTCACCCCTTCCGAAGGCGCGTGCTGACCTATAACACTACCGAAACTCCTGCTCTGCTAGCGCTCTTTCTGTAGTACAAGGTCTCGATCTACCAGCAACCAGCTGGCAACGATTTGGTCTGGTAAGCACATATCGGCATTGAATCCAGTTAAGCGGACAGATATGGGATATATAATCAACAAAGAGTGACAGAAGAACAGATGCGTCGGTGGTACAAGTGGTTAGTACCCGCCTCCTGAAGGGGTGAGATACGGGCTCAATTCCCGTCCGAGTTTCAGTGTCTTGCACATCATCAATAAAAATATTGGATTTGAAGATTTATAGGATAAAGGCAACGCTAGACGATCTGTTCCACCCCCTCTGCATCTCAGATATCCAGCGTGCCACTGTTAGACGCACAGCACGCTGGGGATTAGAAATGAAGGGGTGGTGAATCAGACCGTCAGGTGGTGCCAGTTAGAGACATGCAGAAGCCGTAGGTCACGGTCACGAAAGGTGTTAACATGCTCTGCGACTGAGATAACGATGGTTTCAGCTTTGTCTTGATCGCCCAGATACTGATATAATCCCACCATTAATGTGAAGTAATGTTAATCAATTACCAGGCTCTACTGCTATGTCTAAAGCTGAGAGCTTTTATTTACAACCTTTTCCTTGCCATGGATCCAGCCAATCATTCATGGAGGTATAAAGGACAAAAGGATAAAGCTCCCGGCGCCGATCAATTCCTGAGGGATGTGTCATGCATTATAAATCAATTCGCAGCATCATAAAGGTGCTGAACACACATCAGGCCTTTAGAATGACTAGCGGTGGCCTATCGATGCAGCAAGCCAATGCTGCTTTCTTCCCATACAAGTCTGGTTTCAATTCACCGACAAAGGAAGGATGGAATTCGGTGAGCCTTGAGCGCCCGGAGTGAACCACCAGTCGCCGATTGATTTACCAAGTGTTTGTCCCAGAGCACCACTAACAACTAGTACTACACGCACCCTGAGCTGGCTACATATGCGGTTAGCTTATTCTGTTATTCTACGTGATACATCGAGTCTTCTTCTAGGAACAATCCAAAATGGCACAATCAGTAATTCATAATGGACTCAATGTACAGAATAAGCACACTCCTGTGTAGTTATAAATAATCCATATCGAAGCTACCACGAGCGCGTGTGGTGCAGTGGTTAGTGTCCTGTAACACGAACGTGACCGATGGTTTGATCCCGCGAGCAAAACCCACAGCCCCCCATACCTCTGGAGTTGACTGATTTAATACGACTTGTCTGAGAGTATGGAAGCACCGACCTGATACATCTTTAGATCACAGTGACTCACTGTGAAGGTCAATCATGCATTCAGTCACCTCATAGGATGCGCATCTCTAACTCCCCGCGTGGCAACGCACTAGATTGTATTGTTGCACTAATCGAATGGGAATTGCTGTTAATTTTCTATGTTATGTTGTATGTAAATGTATTATGCTGTTATAAGTAGGAATGTAAACAATGATATAACTGAAATAATACATTCAATGCGTTCCCATGCTGAAGGCTTAGAGATGCAGCGGAGGTGAAGCAAATCGACTGGCGTTGCCACACTGGGGGTTAGAGATGGAGATAAGGTGGGTTCACGGTCCGAAAGGGTTAAAGAGAACCACCGTTTGTGAGCACCTTACATGAAGCAAGTGCCTTCCTTAAATAGTATAGAGTAATAAGTAGGCCGTACCTTGTCCATTATGAGATCAAGAGCAAAATATTCGACGAAATAATTACAGTCGTACTGCAAGGAGGCTCCATAAAGAGTGTGTAGAAGTGAATGTCCAGTTCGATCAGCAACACAACAGGTTCTGAAACATCACAACAACTTAGACTGATAACGAGATATGTTCTGATAATTTTGGAAACAAACGTCTAACTAAATTTACATCGTAAAGGGCGGGGTAGTGCAGCGGCTAGTAATGCGATGTATCAGGAAGGTAAGACGATAAACAAGGCGTTGGTTCGATCCTCTCTCTCAACACTCTTGCGATCAACCATCGAACGTCATATGGAACAGCTTAGCTTAGCTACCGCCGGGATTGCAAGAGAATCGCCTGCAGCAGCATTTTTCGACAGTCATAAGGATGATAGAATCCCCAACTAACAGTCGAAGTAACAGACAAAACGCTCGAAGACGAAACCTCTATGGGCGATGGATGTGCAGAAACGAATCGCATGAAAGTAGAACTCTAAGGATCCGCACAGTCAAATGTGACGACGGATCGTGTAAATAAATAGGGTCAAATCATCAGAGGAAAAAGCACAGATTGACGACGAAATAATGTACATATATAAGCATATTTTGCTTAGATAAGCGCATGTGGCGCAGTGGTTAGAAGTGGTCTGCTACACGCGCGGACCGATCAAACCTCGTCGATGGTCTGATTTCGCGCTCAAAGCTCAGTAAGCCTTTGATTACTCCGGGCTCCATAAACTGGCACTATACTAGTCTCGGACGATAGCATGATACATCGGTGGGCTACCGCGAGGCATAGTAGGGGTCAGATGCATTCACTTACCTCAGCGACAATACGAATATAGATGAATGCACACCAGATTCCTCGAGGATTAGTCTTCGCCGAAAGCTTTTATTTTCCATCCTTTCACTTGAATAACCAGACTCTACATATTGTGAAGGTCCCAGTCATCTCATTCAGGTCATTCCCTCATAGCTCTTATTCACCCAAGGCTTCAAAATCTGCTTACGAGGCATTAGCTCTACTGAATTGGTCCCACATCTTCAGCAAATTTATTTAGGCAGGAAGTTTGGAGAAAAAGGATAAAGCCCGGGCAGTTGATTAATCCTCAAAGCATGAGACATGCATTCGACTCCATTCGTAGCATCCCAGAAGTGATTGAATGCCTGTCAGGCCTTTACAATGACTCACCGTGGCCTATCGATGAACAAATCAGCGCTGCTAAACTCCGAGGCGAGTCTGGTACCAATTCGCCTACCTCTACGGGACGAAAGAGTTGGTGATCCTTGACGTAGGATCGATCCATCGCCTAATGGACCATGTATATGTCGCTAAGTACCTCTAGCCACTGCGCCACTCGCTCTCCTAGTTGGCATTGACGAGGGAATGTGAGCCATTACGAATATCACAACGACAAAACTGAATCCGGAAACAACCTATGAGCCTGACCACCTCGGCCATAGTCGTTCGATTGCCCACCGAAAGCACGTTGGTAGATTTTCCCCTCAGGCGTTCGAGAAAATGGCATTCCTGAACAACAGATGAACCCTCGATATGAAATATATCCAAGAAAACAACCATCCTGCACCAAACCAACCATAGTTTTCTAATTCTATGACAGCACGACAGGCTTCTCGGGTCATATAATGAATTGCATCTTGATCACCGATCCAGTCCGAGCCCTAAACAGGAAATAAATAGACAGATACATGCTCAACGAATAGAACTCGGAAGAAAAAAGCACCTAAAGTTTGACAAATGATAACAATTTCATAGTCATGTTTACAAAAGCCAATTTTTCTATAAGAAATAAAAAAAAATTGTTACAAAGATGATCTTGTTAGGTCGTTCCATAAGTTTTGGCACAAGAGAAGCGATTAAATATGCATGATTTCGGTGTCGTTCAGTTGCGTAAATCCCTGTGATCATTTTGGCATACAACTTGCCTATAGTTCGTTTAAGATGAAGCTGTTGTGTAGAAAAGTTGCTTGCTACTTATGTACGAATAGCGAGTAGGGAAAAACGCTAGTGAAGCGGCGTGCAAGATTAATGGAGCTTTAAGAGCATGATACCAGTGCCACAAAGAACGCGCAAAGAAATGGTCTGGCGAAGTTCAAAGCTGGAGACTACGTCTGAAGGAGCAGTCAAACTCGAGCCATCCACAGGAAGCTCCATTAATCTTGCGCGCTCCTTCACTAGCATTTTCCCCCTATGCGCCACTCGCGCATAAGTAGCAAGCGAATTTGTTCCCGCAACAGCTCCATCTCAATGGAAGTATAAGCTAGTTGTATACAAAATGTTCAGAAGAAATTACGCAATCAAACGACACAAAAATCATTCAATTTTATTTACTTCGGTTTAGTAAATTTGTGTTTATTATTCTGGTGCCAAAACCCATGGAACTATCTAATATTCACATCAAGAACCACATAGAACTAGAAAAATTGAATCAATTGGCACAACACCTCCCTCCTTCCTCAGTCAAATTGAGGTACAAGATTACTTTGTTTGCATATATCGATGTGCTGGACAACAGTGCTATCGAAGGGCGTTTTGAGGAGCTCAGGAACATAGATAAAGACTTCAGATAAAAAGGACAAAGCTCTCGGCGCTGATGAATCCTTGAGAGATGTGCCATGCATTTGACTTCATCAAGCATCGTTTGAAGTGATTCCAATGTATACCTGGCCTTTACAATGACTCGCGGTGGCCAACCGATATATCAGCTGCTACTATCCTACTAAACAAGTCCGACGTCAATTCTCGAGTCCGACCCGAGGAATGTAAGTTTCGGTGAGCCATGTGCATGGGATCGAACCATCGACCGTGTCAAATGGTCAACCACGTGGTGCATCGTGGGACACCACTAACCACTGCGCCGCATGGGTGAGGACCTTCATCATATTTGAATCCTGACTAAGATAACAATATCTTGCCTATAATCCCCGTCTCCTTCTGATGTAACTTACCGGATACAATGTAAAACTAAACAGTAACGAGGTAACGCCAAATTGACATCGACCAAGAAATCTGTATAAACGATCAGATATATGGCGTTCCGTGCGGTTGAAAGATTTACTATGGACTCGATCTCATCAATCATCGTAGAGCCGAATGAATGCAAATGTGTATTGTAGAATGACTTGCATTGGGTCTTTCAAAGCACTAAAATCGATGTTATCCTCCTAAACAAGGTGATCCCTCTCGGATAACTGGATGAAGGACTGATGGTGAGCCAAGACATATTAAACAAGTTATACATTTAGCGTCTATCACAGCACCAGGCCTTGCCACGTTACGAATCAGATAACAAAAATCAAGATGAACTTGAGAGTCAGATAAACGTTACAGCATGTGAAACAAAAGAAGGACGAATCCTTTCTGTTATTGGTGCAAATGAAAAAAAGATCCTCCTCGCTGGACAAGAACTTTTCAGAAGAGCGTAAGTAATCATTCGAAAGCTCAAATCACTGGCTACTGCGCTACGTGTTCCTTTTTAAAAAAAGACCCTATTATAGCGCTGCATTTTTCAAAATAAAAGGCACAAATCGGTTAGATGACGACAAATGAAAAACCGATCTCATTCGTTGGACAGGAACTTTTATAGAAGTGTTTAGTAAGCATTCGATAGCTTGAATCTCTGGCTAGAGCCCCACATGGCCATTTTTTCATAACACCTTTCGAAACGTTGTAAAATCCAAAACAAAGTTATGGGCTCTATCTATGATAACAACGTTATAACTACATCGTATCAAGGGGTGTTTGAAAACGGTTGAAGTGGGGCTGTAAACTGAAGTTGCAGCTTTCGATGGTGACTAACACTCCTATAAAGTTCTTTTTCAGAGAATGAGATCGATTGTTCATTTGTTCCCTCCTAATCAGACAGAATCCATAATCTTATTTTGGATTTTACAAAGTTGCAAAAGGGTTTTTGAAAAACCGACCATGTGCGCCTTAGTCAGAGATTCAAGCTTTCGAATGATTACTAACACTTCTACCAAAAGCTCCTGTCCAGCGAGTGAGATCGCTTTATAATTTGTCGCCGCCTAACCAAACTGTACCAAATAAAATTATGTTACACACCGGCCGCGCATTTTCACTATCCTCTCCTGCCTCCCCCTCCTATTCCTAGCTCATACTTTAGCCGAAAAACAATACCGGCGAATGTGAGACTCTACCTTATTTTCCTTGTCGCACTGTAATGAAATGGTATTTCGAGTTCAGAAAGGAATTCTGTCATGCAAAAAACGTGCGTTTGTAAAACACAAATGTTTCTTTTTGCTACAGCGTTACAAATAAACTCTTCCAAAAAACCGTCACGCAGCGCCTAATTAGAGACTTGAGCTTTCGAATGAATACTAACACTCTTATGAAAAATTCTTGTCCAGCGAAACAGATCGTTTCCTCATTTGTTGCCGGATAATAACAAAACCCCGAAAACACAATCAAATACGATCAGATAGACAAACTCCTCCTTTCTTGTATAGCCCTACCTCACAGACTACGAGGTGAATCTACTTCATCAAAATCCTAACGGTATTAAAAGAAAGAAATCTTCAGCTCATTCTGAAAGAAAAGAATCGGTTGTGTGATCCTTCTGATGAAGTACCCAACTCTTTCGAATGATAGGTGCTATTCGAATAAAGCGATGCTCCTTTTTGAAACTGCTTTTCCACAAATATAATTAGGAACCTTCTGAGAGACTGTTTAAAGTCGAGACAGATACTCATTGATCCATCTCATCGACTGATTTGTAACCTCGCTATAAACATTCAATACAGTCTGTAAGAATGTTTGAAGACTTATCAAGGTTGCTCAGTCAGAGCCACACGCGTGTTTCGGAGACATCGCTCTCTTCATGAGTAACCCACGCCCCACAGAGCCCTACTTTGTAAGCAAGAAGGAGGGATGTATCTGGCGATAGCACAATGTAGAATGACATTGTGTTATCATCCACTTTCAGGCGATGGATTGCATGCTGGTATACACAAATTGATCATTCTCTCTGACTGTTTTTTGTGATAAGACAATGTCATTTTACGTCGTGCTATCAGCAGCATCGTCTCGCTTCCCTGCCTACAAAGTAGGGCTCAATGTGAGGCGTATGCCACTGATGAAGAGGGCGATACCTTTGAAACATGCATGTGGCTCCTGACGCAGCAAACTCGATAAGGCTTTAACCATACTAACAGACAATATTGTTTTGAATCTTTTCAAAGTTTGCTGTGTCAGTGGCTATAATCAGGCACTTTTCGTTATCGGAATGCCTTTTTCAACCCTTTAGAGGCAAGGCCTTTTTCGTTTCTCCCTCTGGCATTTGGCAATCATTCGATAGTTTGGACCTCGACAATTTCAATACTGAGCCTGTTTCCTGAATAGGTCCTCTTAGTGTGCTGTAGCGTCGAAGATAGTATTGAATTTCATACTTGACGCGCATTTTTTGCTCGCTTAAGGCTTGTGAGTGTTCTTACAATAGACTCTCAATAGTTACTTGACAGCACAAATTTGGGTGATTTTAAGCTAAGTTAGGTCTTTGAAAGGTCTTCATAGAGCGATGGAAGATCGAAAAGAAGATTACGTTTCGAATCTCCTAGGCTTAGGCTGCTTAAGCTTCCTACGTTTTGTAGCGGTTTGTCCGGAAACATAAGATAGAACTAAAAGTCGCATTACATAGATTGACAGAGCAAATTTCCTTGAACAATTCTAAACATAAATTCCTACAAAGCAGAAAAAATTCTCATATAAATAAAGAAAATACGCGCGACAGAGTAGGATTATCATCTTATTTCCGCTGCTAAGAGTACATAGGCTTTCTCAGAGAAAACTTAAGTATTGGAGGTTCTTTACCGTTAGTCGGGAACAAATAAAAAAAACTACCCCTTATCCTGGACGAAAATTTTTCATAAGAGTGTTATATCATTGGAAAGCTTAAACCTTTCGCTAGTGAGCTCCGTGGCCGCTTTTTGCAACCTAATTCTATACCGCTGTAAAATTCAAATAGAATTACGCTTTGCACCCGCCGCTTTCTTTTAGCTACCATTTGAAAAGCTTCTTAAGAAGACTCTTCTATGACGATGTGAAATCCAGAATAAAATCATATTTCACATCGTCCGCGCAATTCTACTATTACTTTCGATGGAAGCACGAAAAGCATATGTGTACCAGAATTCTTGTAGTACGAGAGTCATACGTTTTATCTAGAGTTTTCCTTCGAAGCGGAAAAAATTCCCAACTGGATAACAAAAATCGCACCTCACATGTGAGCCGCTTCAACACCATCGATCGATCGCTGTGTTGAAACCGCGCAAACCCCCCCCCCCCATTGTCTCCGTCCCCTAGCCCGCACATGAGCCGCAAAACAAACGCACGCGTCTATGAATCAATCGCATCATCCCTCCTACACTGCAGTGAAACGTTTTTTCCAGAAAGTAAGCACAGCGCATAATCACCGAAACACACACTATCAAATAGTTACCAATAGTCTAAATAAGCTCTATCCCGCGAGGAAAATGCGTGCGTGACACGACAGCGTTTTTCTTTTTCTAAAGCCTTATAGAAGAATTTTTTTCATAAAAGGGCCACGTAGCGCACTAGTCAGTGATTTTAGCTTTCGCACGAATACTAAAGATGCAAAGAAAGTCTTTGTCAGAAAGAGGGCGCGTTCTTTCACTTGCTCCCGGATAACAAAGATAAAAAACTGTAATGAAACTGCCAAGGTTTAAACTCTTCATGATTAGTAGATATCTGAGGAAGAAGGGAAAGATACTGTATCCTCAAAGGGCTGAAAAATGCAGCTGAATAATCGAAAAGTACCTATAATCAGAACCATAACGTCGCAATCACCTTCACAGTGTCGTAAAAATGCCAACGCCAATCATCCTTATTCATACTTCCTATGGCCGCGTTCACTCCTCCCTGAGCAGCCACCGTATGCGATCGTGTCGGGAAGATCTTTGTGATGACGGCCGTCTTTAGACCACCTTCGGATAGTCCCCATAGCAGCACGAAGTCCAGCGCCTCCTGAACAACAAACACAATGAGCAGTTCTTGCTCTCACTTCTGCTAGCCTCGACGCAACAGCCCTTTGGCCTCCGCGCCTCTCTGAGCTTCAACGCTTTGCGTCTAACAATGGCGTCTAATCATAAATTGTCTAACAACGGCAGACGACATTAGACGAACTACGTGAAGGTTAGTAGGACCCGGTGGCAGTGGGTCGAACGTCCCGTACGGGTTAGAGAGCTTTGCCAGTTCGACGTACGTCTGTAGGGCTTTAAAATATGATACGAAATACCATCGATACCTGCACCAACAACAACAGCGTCGTAACTGTGATCTACCACCTTATAGTTGGCGATATTCGCCCGTTTCGCATCACTTGCTGTTGCAGAAGAGAGCGCGAATGCTCGTCGAGTTAGCACAGCTCCGGCGCCACGTTTGGCCACCGACGATAGCATGATAGTTTGTTTCTGCAAAAATTACTATCAGCCGTGTTTCCCACTAAACTCTCCACCACGAAAAAAAAGGCGTTCATAAGCATCACAAAATAGTCATGAGATGAATTACGGTCACCTAAATCAATCATTGAATTGAGAACAATCGAACGAACGGTCAACGATCTACTAGAGTAAACAAACACATCGCATAAACCGTAGAAACAAAATAAACGTGTCAAAAAACTGGACAACTGAACATAAGCAAAAAGCGACCGCAACGGCGAAGGCAACGGCGATGCAACGGCAAGCAACGGCGAAGGCAACGCGTGCAACGCAGGCAACGGCGAGCAACGGCAAGGTACGGCGACGCGCGCACCCGCCACCGACCGACGAATAGGATTCGAATGAATTCAGTTGAATCACATACACAACACAAGAAATGCGTCATAGTCACAGCTCGACTCCAATCCGGTGTCCACGTCTCCTCTCCTCTCTCTCCTCTTTCTCGCTCTCTCGCTCTTCTCTCCTCTCTCTCTATCGATGAGATCGAACAGGATTCAACGCGTTCAACTAGTATCTACTAGTACTAGTAACTGAGAGGTCAACAAACTCGAACTCGTCTCTTCTCAATAGAAGCTGGCTGCTTGGTGAGCCAGGCTGCCACCGTAGAATTCACGAATACGCCAGGAGAAGAAGATTCTGACTAGAAATGCCTGATAGGAACAAGTAATTGCTAGAAAAAAGTCGGATGTGCGTGGGTGGGAGAGGATCGATATTGTCCTATCCCTGAGAAAGTGCCAGGCTGCGTCGCAACAGTAATCAGGACTTATGAGATGGCTTATAAAAAACGTTGCATGAGAACATAGTGCACCCTTGAAAACCTTTTTTTTTTCAAAATATCGAGGTTTATGGGAGCCTTATCGGAGTTTCACAGTTATTATCTTTCATAGCAGAAAGCTTCTTATTAAGCCCCTCTATAAACAGCTACACCCCACCCCCCCCCCCCCATACTTCCTACGAACGTTTGTTCCATAGGACTGTAACCCCAAAAACAATAATCAGCTTTCAGTATAAATGACTTGGGCTTAAGGAACCTTCCAGTAAGTACTTATTCTTCGTCTGTAAGAATGTTCAAAGCCCTACCGGGGTCGTTACGTCAGAGCCATAGGTCCATTTCGGCAGGTGTCGCCCGCCTCATCAGTGGCCCCACGGCCCACACTGAGCCCTATTTTCCAGCAGGGATGTGGAGACGTTGTTTATGGTGATAGCACGTGATATTGTGCCAACCAATTTTTTAGTTGACAGATTACGACTGACTATCCGGTATAAGCCAATGAAAAAAGTGGTGATCACAAAACATCACGCGCTATCACCATAGACAAAGTTCCCATATCCTGGCTATGAAGTAGGGTTCAGTGTGGGGTCGGGGGCCACTGATGAAGCGGGCAACACCGCCGAAATTTACGTATGGCTCTGACATAACAACCTCGAAAAGGCTTCAGACATCCTCATATACAATAATGAATATTTATAGCGAGGTTTGAAAACACTCGATGAGATGGATTTCTACCCAGTCTTGGATGAACAGTAAAAATTTTACTACTACTGAAAACAGAAAAAAGTAATCTACTAGGGTCTCGACTGCAAAAAATCACTAATGATTTGCCTCGAATTCTATCACAAACTCCCTCATGCAGAGTTTCTGTATATATCTCTGTAGGACTTTCTTCCAGCGTCACCCATAACTCTAGTTTCGATCTGAATAGTTGAATTTTATGGCCACCGACTATCAATTAATTAATTATTTATTTAATCAAAAACTCCGTGCAAGGCTCTTGAAAAAAGCCAATAGGAAGATGAATAAAATTTAAGGAAAATAGTTAATGAGAATTAACTTTTTACGGACGATGAGAATCATTTCGACCCTAAAATTTTCGGTGAAAAAAGCTTTTTACCTAGAATTCAAATGATCATTCCAAAAACTCAAATCTCGGAGATTCCAACACTCTGAATGGTTTTCAAAAAGACCTTTGTAATACACTGTAGCAGCAAAAATAAAATTATATTTCACAATCGATTTGCCTTTCAAGTCTGCCTTCAGGTAAGTCTGTGGATCGCTTCTTTTTGACTACACTAAGCTCATCGATAGCCCAAATCCCGATGAAACTGAGGCTTAGATTGGTTCTTCAAAAGGTTTTCATAGCGCACTGTGAGAGCGAAAATTAAACTCTATTTCACCTTCGGAGTGCTTTTTTTGCACATAAAAGATAATTAGGACAAAGCTCTCGACGTTGATGAATCTCTGAAGGATGCGCCATGCATTCGTCTTCAATTTTTCACTAAGTTTAAATGCTGATTATGCTTATACTGCCAGACAAGTCTGCGACCTGTCTGGTACTACTTTACCTGCCCTGGAGTGACGGAAGACTAGGTGAGCCATATGGGCAAGATCGAACCATCAATCTGTCTGCGACGCAAAGCGTTTTATATGCACAAAAAATATACAAACTTATAGAAAAAAATCACGTTCTATTGATATGTTACAAAAAACCTAAAGGATTTACTGGAGTTATTCTTGTTTAACCGCCTTAGCGGTGGTAAGATTTCATAGATACACCCAATGATGTAGAGTGATGTGCAAAATGTTTCCGATCAAGCGAGACTCGAAATCGTACACGGAAGCGGGAGATCTAACACGTTGCACTATTGACTTCCATTTTTTGTCGATGGACGGGTTCAATGTCGATACCGACTACCAGGGCCAGGCAGTTGACGATTGGCGGCTCACAGATAGATGTGCTGCAGTGTAGACAGAGTGGTGTGCAGAATGGGCGTCACTAGTGCAACGGGTTAGAGCACGCGCTCCCGAATAGAGTGAGGTGCGGGTTCGGCTTCCGCCTGACGCCGACGTTTTGCATATGACTCTACATCAGTGGAGGAGATACAGTAATCTTAATTGAGAATAAACAGGGAAATCTTCGTTCATTGCAACCATGAGGGAGTTTTCTCACTTTTTTCACATTCATGTAAGAAAAGATTTCTTTCGCCCTGTCAATCCACCTGAAAAAAGTACAAGGACATAGAGAATTGGAAAAAGAAAGACTAAAATCATTTTATCAGCCATTTCAGGATACTGTCTGACAAAATTCTGGGAAAAAAAGGCTCGATACAAAGCAGTAAAACATTGATAAAAAGAATGAAAACGACACGATTACGACACAGATTTGATCTGCAATCGGTTATCCACAGAAGGGAACACCTGAAATGACGTCACTTCTCCGTCTAATACGCCGGTGAGATGATCTACATCGACTATTTCTGGAATAGTACACCCGATGACATCACCAACTCATCAAATTTACAAAATTAAGCCCGATATATGTCGAACAGTACAACAGTGTCTGTCTACCGATTCTACACCGACATCGCCAGTTCATCTCTATATTTTGTGATTCAAAAGAATAAAATTAGGATCGAAGTGGAGAGCCGAACTTTCCAGAGAATGAGGAGCAGGCTCTATTCCGGGGGGAGGTGGGTGGTGCCCATCAATTCCATGCCAGACTCCGACTAGTATCGTCTCCACTGGGTTGCTAGGCAGAAATTTTTCTGGATTTTTTGGTTTCCTTCAATTTTTGTGGGTGGCTGGCTCCTTGCCTGCACGTCAAATCTCCATTTCCAGCTTTGAAGTCGTTGAAATGATTAAAAAACTGTAGTTTTCGAACTGTTCCGTCGCCCCAGGTTTTGCTAACACGCGGGGAAGTCTCAGCACCACGTCAACCCAAACAATACTGGTGGTAGCATCAACAGTCGTTTTTTCCCTCGGGACAACTTCATTTTGAGACAAATGTATAAGTGTTATATATCAAAAAAATGGCAAGAAGCTGCTCTAATCGAAAGTAAAAAACAAAAAGTCAATAGCATGAGAAATAATTAAGAAAAACGAAAAAATCCGCAAGATTTCTCGCCAACCCATTATCAAGAGAAGTAGAAAGAAAAAATCTGAAGACTCCTATAGTAGAGCTTGCCGATAGTCTGGAGGGCTAAGCACTCGGGTCTACCTCTCTAAAAGAAAAAAATTCTACTACCTAACGAGTAAGTGACACTAGCTATCAAATCAGAGTGACGAACGGATATGAATCGATACTGGACGGACGACGTAGGGCGGTGCGAAGAACGGGATCGTGGGTGGTCGGCCGGTGGTTGTTGTGAAGGGTGGCAATCGATCCGAAGAGTCAGAATGTGCACTTTGGGGTGACCATTTAACACTAGTAATCACAACAAAAGGGACTAGTCAGTGTACTACTAGGACAGTAGATATCGGCCTAAAGACAGTAATTGTAATATAAAGGAAGAAAGAAAGAAAAAGGAATCAGAAAGGAAGAGGAAGAAGAGAAGGAAAGAGAGAAATGAGGAAGCCTAAGAACGATCCACTCTATTTCCTGTAGTGGTAGCAGCTCTAGAGAGAAAACGGTTCTTCCTACTAGTTCGATTTTGTTCACTGATTCGGTCGATTCTTTTGGGTTAGCAAGAAATTTTTTTCGGACTTTTTTCGTTTTTGTTGATTATTTTTCAGCTGTTTGAGTTTCTTTTTCTTCACTATCTTGTAGAGCAGCTTCTTGCAGTCATTTTGATATATAACACTCATACATTTGTTCTAACACGGAATTGTCCCGAGAGCAAAAACGATTGTTGATGCTACATGGGTTTATTTTGAGTTCAAGTGCTGGCTGAGACTTTCCGCCGGATTAATGAGGCATAGGGTGACGGAACAGTTGGTAGAACTGCAGTCTTTCATTGTGTAAATGAATTTAAAAGGCCAGACAGTTGAGTTTGGGATCTATCGTCGTCAATCGGATGAGCTGAATCGACGTTTATATCGCTGAAGCTATGCGAGTTTCGTCTGGGTTCAAATGCTGCTGGGACTTTATTGCAGGATTGACGAGGCCTGAATTGACGGAACAGTCGGAAGAACTGCAGTTTTTGATCGTTTCAACAAATTAAAAGGGTCATACAGTGAAATCGGAGGTTTATTGTCATCAATTGGATGAAATGATTCGACATTTGGAACGACTTCGCCGACGAACTCAAATAGTTTTTTTGGACAAGAATGCAAAGCTTCATCGTTCTAGAATGACAAATGCAAAGATTGCAGAAATTGGATGGGATCGTGTCGACCTCCTGCCCCACTCTCCGGATTTGGCTCCCAGTGATATTCACCTCTTCCGGTCGTTGTAACACCTCTTGATATGGAAGCGCTTTGAAATATTGATGAGGTCGGCGAAGCACTTGAAGATTTCTTTGATTCGAAAGACGCTGAGTTTTATCGCCTCTGATTTATGAATTTGCCGGGAAAGTAGGAGAAAGTGGTGAAATTCGAAGGGAATATCTTGCTCTCAACTGTTTATACAGATCTCGCTCAAAATAGTGATAATCAGATCGGGAGATGTTGGGGGATTTTGTCACCTAACTTGCGGTAATCTATTATTCGTTGCGAGTCTTTTATAGGGCTATATCCCCAGAGAATCGGCTGAACTGAAGGGCACTGCGCTACTAAGAAGCCTGGAAGGACGAAACAAGCTGATGTTTAGCACTGTATAAGTCCTTATCAGACCTCATAGAAGGCTCAAACATGTTATCATGGAGGGGAGTGCTTTGATTAGTCATTCGTTGTTTTGAATTGCTGAAATTACTTGCCAACCCAGTAAGAAAATTCTCAACATTCGAAGGTTCATTGCTTCTTTCAGTATTAGCATGATCGCGCCCTAAGTAAAGAACGAAATGTCTGCACACTTTCGATAGATGCCAGAATTGTTTTGGGAAGTCCTTAAGAGCTACAATTTTTTTTTATTAGCGCTAAGGCTCATAAGAAGCCAATATCTTGAACTATTCGGAAATACCTCATTACTAATTATTTCTTGTAATTATGATTAACGTAAAAAGAATGATGGCAAAGCGGACGTCAGCAGTGCAGTGGGTTAGAGGCGAGCTCCCGGATAGAGTGAGATGGGGGTTCGAGTCCCGGCTGACGCAAAACTTTTGCACATTATTCTACATTGCTGGGTGTATCTATAACATCATAGCAGCGCTTGAAGCGATCATATGAATATAATGCGAATTGCTTTTCATTTGCTCAGAATTTATGACCTCTTTCAAAATTAAAACCGATAGAATGATTGACAGCTCCACTGGAGAATAAGTATTACGTTAATAAACAGAAATCCTCTAACGAACATGTAAAACATTGTAAATAGCGTAATGCAATGTTATTTCTACATGCTGTAAGATTTGCTTTATCCGTAACCACATAACCCTCGCCTCACAGAGAGTTGTTAATTTTCTACAACGGCCAGAGTGATTTAGGATTCATTTTCTGAATAATGAATGGTGTGATAGACTTGAACCTCGAAAGGGTTGAGCCTGCGTCTAATCCATTTTTGGGTAGCACAACCTGTAGCCCGATAGAATAGTAGTTGCACGCGCCACCAGAAACAGTGGAAGGCGAGTTCAACTCTCGCCAACGGTTCGATGTTTTCCACACAATTCATTTATGGATGTGTAGTTACAACATCATGACTCAGCTATAAGAGCAGTAAGATAAATACGTATAGATTATTTACATACATAGATATATGTGCATTGTATATATATATACATATATATTTATATAAGCAGCTGCCAGATTATCTGAATTCATACTGTTCTTTTCGAGTGTTTTCTTAAGACCACGCTCAAATTTCGACATACCTCATAATTGTTATTTGAGCCAACTTTTCATGTGGTCTGTTGAATGGGCTTTTGCACACCCAAAAAGAACGGTGTAATATATTTCAAAATACCAGCCAAGAGCAATCAAGTGTTCAAAATTGCCGATTTTCACTTGACAGCAGTGAAGTGTAAATCGTTCGTCGTCTTAGTGTGGGGACTACACCCATAGAGGATTGACTAAAAGACGAACGGTTCTGCCCGACTGAGGAGACTGTCAAGGTCGAAACACGTGTATCGGCTCTACAAGTCGCACTTTTTGTATTCAAAAGATTGAGCCTGTCCAACAATATATCACATCACGGTGTGATCCTTGACATATTCTCAAAGGTGAATAATACAATAATTATTAGTACTTATATGTTAGTCGGCAACAAATGTTCAAGCCGATCTCATTCGCTGGACAAGAAATCTTCATAGGAGTGTTGGTTATCATTCGAAAGCTCAAATCTCTAACTACACACCACGGCCCCGTTATTTCAAAACACCCTTTTATGAGGTTGTAGCATCCAGAATAAAACTTTGTTTCTCACTTGCCTTTCGCCTCCATTTTCACACGAGCGAAAATCGCCGAAAGCACGAAAAGCATGTCACAGTGTAGAGAATTTTCCTTAGTATCAGATTAAGCTTTTTATTTAAATTTTCTCTCGATGAAAAAATCCTCAGTAAAATAACAAGCCGAGTTATGTGGTAGATCAGGCAGCTATCTTACCAATAAGTCGTCGCTGTGGCTTCCTCAACATTTTACTTAGCTATGAACCTTTTCGGCAACAGGCAACTTTATTTAGCGACCAACTCACGGAGTGGAGAGATCGGTCGCGTTTAATATATTGTTATTCTATTGGGCATTTTCTTCACTGCATCGTCAGAAGCTTCAGACATAAACGCAGATTCTGATGTTACAGAAAATTCTCTACATGCCGATATGCTCTTCGTGCTTCCAGCAATTTATACGCATGGTAAAATTGAAGGCGAAAGACGAGTGAGAGAAAATTTTATCCAGGATGTTACAGCGTTATAGAAAGGGTGCTTTCAAAACCAGCGACGTGGAAGCGTAGTCAGAGATTTGAGCTTTCTACTGATTACTGAGACTCTATCCTGTTCAGCGAATGAGAATGGCTTCATAATTTGTCACCGTCTATCATATAAGTACCAATTTCTTTTGCAATTTGCCACTGCTATCAATTTTACCGGTAGTTGACTGCGTTATTTTATTCCAGCAGTGGTGATGAACTATGACTATCATATGAGATGGCAGTGTATAAAAATATAGAATTGGATCAAAGACAAGCTGTAAAACACTTCCAAATGCCAACAGCAATGGTCAAATAGTGAACCGTGGTAGCATATGGTACATTTTTTATTTTTTTACAACCTGTCTTCACATTCTAAGGCGCGGATACTTCTGGCATTCGATTCGTCTCGTGTTCATCGCTTGCTTGAAGATTTTTTCTCCATAGAAGGTGTAGATTATTGGTAGGGTGGTTTTCCTTGCGGTCTCGAGGATAGCCGAGCCGGGGCGCTCCTTGGGACGTTCGTCGATTGATTGCCGAAGAGTGTTTGGAGAGAGAGGGTCGATCCTGCATTGAACATCGCCAACCAGTCGGCCGCAGCACCCCCATCCTATGGTGCATAATGATACAAATATTTTGCATATCCCTGCTTACATCGATAGATTAAACTCTATTTCCTATAACTCTTTTCAAACACCTCGAGTCCTCTTGTAATCTATTAAAAAAATGTTGACTATTATCCAAATACGAGCAAATTTGCAGCGGCATGAACGTCGGCTACGTAAATATGCATTTCGGCACTAAGGTGGAGAGAGCGTCGTTATGAAGACTTCCTGTCAAATGAACGAATTAAACACTGACTAATATATGCTAAATATGCTAATCAATGGATAGATAATGATGAGCACGGGGGGGGGGGGGGAGCACGTTGTGTAGGCCGGTGATCCTGTGTATCACGAAGAGAGGTAAGAGACGATGCACTGGTTCGATCCACGGGCCCAGTACTTTCTGGACATCAATCAACTGCACGCTTAAGAACACCTTTATTCGGCTGCCTTTGCATTCCAAAGAGAATTATCTCAACCAGCATTCTATGACAGTTATAAAAAAGGGCGAAGTCGTCAAGCCAGCAGCATAATTACGTGAGATTTTCTAAAACTTCATAGAAGATGAATGCTAGGAAACGAATCGAATGCAAGAAGTGTTAGGATCCGTACAGAAAATCATGATGAGTTGTAAAACGTAAATAGGATAAATAATGCACAGTAGGCACGATAAGATTCGTATTCCCCCGATAGACCTTCAAGAGGAGATTTCTTGTGAGCATGATATTTATTAATAGTTTGTTTTGTTGAGATTGAGGTTAAGATTTGTTAACCAACAGTGTAAAACAGTCGATATCGCACAAAAAACTTCTTC
The DNA here is from genome assembly GCA_019055375.1 of Parelaphostrongylus tenuis. Classification (NCBI taxonomy): domain Eukaryota; kingdom Metazoa; phylum Nematoda; class Chromadorea; order Rhabditida; family Metastrongylidae; genus Parelaphostrongylus; species Parelaphostrongylus tenuis. The sequence goes on from JAHQIW010005721.1 coordinate 38,966, forward strand.
TGAGCATTTCACTTCATCAACCAGTGTTAATTGATGAGATTGGGTTTTTCCCTTGTCAATCATTTCAATGTTTGCGATGGACACTGAAGATATCGTTGCTAATGTTCAGTTTGCTTCGCATTACTTCAAAAGAATTTGGATGACTTTTACATTATACCATTGAAAAACGTCTGATATCGAGAGCACAGAACAACTGCCGATGAATCAACGTTTACAGTTTGATGAAATCCGCTAAATAAGAATTGTCTTGCTTACATTTTGTCCGACCAATTCGTTTCTTTGCTGTACAATTATGTATGCGCGGTAACTGTGAAGTTACGTGCAAGTCAGGGAGACTCTTTATTAGAAGCAGAGTCGTATGGTTCGAACTCGTGTTCTAGGCTCAAAAGAACATCTGCACGAGTTCTTCGTCCATCCAGTTCTTCAGGAGTTTTCACTCCCTTCTTACACACCCAAATCCTGCTCACCCACGAAATTCCTTAAGCCTCTGCGCATGGATTGGGGGTGCAGTTTGAGTATTTTTGCTCTTATTAATATCAGTGAATTTTGCTCTAGTCAGTTCTCTCGGAATCTAATTCTCGGTGGAGCTTCTGTTCAGCGGAACGATTTCCTGGAGTCAGTGAACTTCTGTGAGGCATTTTTGATCTCATGCTAACTATTAGTTTACTTCCTTCAATTGTGGTGTAGGAGGCTATTATGATAATCCGGTTACTCACTTTTTACTTCATTTGTTATATAGCATAGTCATACCGAGACTAGCTTTGTGGTACATTATTATTATTATTATGTGATCCGCCAGCACTATTTGTTTTCGACTTTTAATGTGGCTGACCGAAGTAACAATTGTCCTTATTAAATAATTTTTAAAAGTTTCATTTTTTTTGACATGTTTGTGTCGTTTCTTTGATATTTTTGTGTACATTTATTTATTTTACCAATTGAGATAGTTGGATAGCATCTAAGACAAATTGGTGGAGAATTATCCAAAATTGATCTGACGAAAGCTTGCTTTGTTTCAGCAATACAATAGCTAACCGCATACGACCAAGAAGACCAAGGACAAGTTTGAAGTTAGACGACTCCAAGGCTCTTCCACTTCCTTCTATAGTGCAGACGTTGCTCCATCCCATTATGCCTTTTTTTATCAATGCAGCACTTTTCAGATAACGATCAACTTAAATCATTTTATGGAGTTGAAGGAGCATGTCAAGGGTTTTTCGAGACAAAGAAGCCAAAATGGCACTTCGAGCGAATCCTGAATCTTGCGGAATGATGGCAGAAAGTCATGGGCAATGCCGTTCTATACTTCGGGGAATAGCATTCTGCTTTCGTTATTGATTTGCACAAAAAACTGAACTTTCAAAAATTTCCCACATTTTCTTGCTCAACCGTAGTATTCCGCAGAGTTAGAGATAGGGAAAGATGGTTTAATTGGTCTTTTTGAAGACTAAGAGATGCATGCATGTGATCCTCATTAGCCAAGTCGTCTTCCCTGCAGTTTTAGGTGGTCAATTGTTATGCAAAACGGGAAGCTCATCTTTGAATCCGTTTTTATGACACTTCGCTGTGAACTATCTCAGCTTAATATGACCAAAATATTATGATCCACACGCAGAGGGTCGTGAGTCATTTCATCGTCTCAGTGCTGAATGTTTCTAGTTCGAAGCTCTTCTTAACGCCATCTCATCTCTGCTGGTTCTTCCGATATATAACAATACATTTCTCTCATGCTCTGCTCACATTTGATCTTTTTCTTGCTTTTCTCGATAGGATCTCAGCTCGTAAAGACGACTGAGTTCAAAGCAATATTTACGGCGTTGCAAAAGAGCTCGCCCAAGGATGTACAAGCTCACTGAAACTAAGCAGTGATTCCATCCTTGAAGAGAATGATGCAAGCTGAGGTGAAAACATTTCTATCTAGAACTGAAGCAAAGTAAATCTGTTTAGAGCTCAAAAACCTATTTATAGCTATGCGTTCACCAGTGGAAGAAAGGAAAATCGTCGACGTTCATTTGATTCAGCCACGCTTTTGGGACGGAATGTATCCACTTGGATATACAATTTTGTAAAAGCCCACTAGTAGGATGTAGAAAAAGTTCTGCTTGAGATTGCCTTAAAAAATGATTTTCACGCATGTAAATTGATCCACTCATCGCTCGTTACAGACATTCAATATAATCTGTAAGAAGTTTACGCATGTATTTTAGGCGAATTCAAACTTATCAGAAAGCCCGCTTTCCTGCGCACCGAGCGATACCATTTTTGTACAAAGCCTTCAAAATGGAACTGCCAAGGAAGAAATCCGTCTGCTGCTCCACTGTCAGTGCAAAGTGGATGTCAACGCTTCTGAGGCTCAACAAATCTACAAGGCTTATGGAGACAAAATTTGCGACTTCCGTGTAGCTCAACGTTTGTTCAAGACATTCCGTAAAGAGTGAGACGGCTGACTAACGAGGCAAAAGCCAAGCACTTTTTAAGAGGCAAGAAGGCCCAACATTTCTCCGAGATTGAGCAAAATCTCCAAATTCTCGCTAAATCGAAGGATCGGGGTTTACCTCTGCGCAATTCTTATGCTGCGGCTATGTTGCTAAACTATCTTGATATGAAAGGAGACTACTTCGACTTATATTTTGTCTTGTTTAAGCTTAATTGGTGTACAAATTATTTTTTTATGCATTTTGATAATACGACAAATCTTTTCCTATAACGTATTATTTTCACAGCCACAATACATTAAGGAAATCTATTAAACAAAGTACATTGTTGAAATTCCCAAAATTAAGCTTTCGAATTATTATTGATAAAAAAAAAGATTTCTCCAGCTTAAAATGTCTCTAGAAAACTATGTGTCCAATTAGATACATTCCTCCCCCAAAGAGTTAGTGAGATCACAGCTAACGCAAGCATTTAGAAAATTGATCTGACGGGGAAAAGACAGAAAAATAAGGAATCGAAAGTAAATGGTTTGTGAAATCTAGTAAAAAGAAGTGTAAGGGTGAGATTCGTATCAGAATCACAAAGCGTTTCCCAAGAATAATTCAGTCAGGCAGGTGATGTGCACAAGCCATCTAAACTTCATAGTTATCCATTTCATACCTTTTCTCATCACAACAGTAGAGCTTTATTTTGCACAAATAGCTTACCATTTGGGTTTGATTACACTTCGTTCAAAGAGAACGTTAAGAAGCCGGATCAAAATTGAAGGGTTTCCCAATCACAGAAAAATAATAGCAGAGTAATAGTGAAATTTTTGAAGCAACCTTTTATTGATTTGTACTAGTCTAACCCGGTGGTACCGCGCTGAATTACCGCGGGACAAGCGGCAAGATCGCGAGGCGGGCTTAGGGCGCTACAATGATAGTGTGCTAGTTTTCCATTGGAATTAGGAGTTTCATCGTCACCAAAGAAAGATCATTAGTTAGTAAAAGGTGCACTATGATGGAAAAGACTTCTTAAGCTATTTTTGATTAAAACATGCTAAAATGCCATAAAACACGGATTGTTCGTCACAAATGATACCGCGCATTGTACTGTGATGCTATTTCCGCTATAATTCGAGAAAACTTTTTCATATTAGTGGACTTCAGGGAATGGAGCATCTACAGAATTGTAAAAGACACTATATTCTATTGTTTTATGGGTAAAACTTTCTTCAAATCAACTTGTACTCTGTTAGGAATATTGCTCATCGCTGGAACCTGAAATAATGCCAATGATTTTTCAAAATGCCACATTTTTGAGGGGAAAACGAGGTGCTTACAAAAACGTTTTATTTCGAACCCTTAGGGGATAATTTCATGTTTTTTATCTACATTTGTCGATATTTCAGCCATATGTATCCTTTGTTTCCCTTGTCTGAAGCGATTCACCTCTATTTATTGACACAAATAATTGTCAAAGAATCAGCAGTCAATATAATCTGTAAGAATGTTAAATCCTTATCGAGGTTATGTTAGAGTACACGCGTGTTCCGGAAGTACTGCTCTCTTCATCAGTGGCCCACGCCCCAAACAGCCCTACTTTGTGGCAGGGAGGGGGGCGTATGTGGTTGTAGCACAACGTGCAATCACCATTTTTTCAGTCGATGGATTGGGGCTCGTAGATACAAGAAAGTACTTTATAGCAGGGAGGGGAGACGTATGTGATGGAAGTACAACGTACAATGGCACTGTGTTATCAACGCTTCTTCAGTCGATGGATTGCGGTTGGTATACAAAAAAGTAGGGCTCTCTAACGTGAGTCACTTATGAAGAAAACAATATCTTTGGAATACGTGTTTGGTTCTGACATAACAACCTGGGTAAGGCTCTAAACATCTGACATCAATTATATCATCATCATGCATTTCCAAAGTCGAAAAATACAATGTAAACTTTCAGCTTCGATATGTCTCATTCCTTGCAACACTTCAGAGTCATTATTATAACTGGAAATTAGTGGATAACGAATAGTTTGCCAGAAATAATGTTGCACACTGCATACCATGCCTCTCCATCGATAACTCTCTCCAAATTGCCTATTATCAGTAGTTCAGATGGTACCTTTACAGAAATTTAGAATAGATTTTGTTCTATCATTGTATGGCTGTAGATATATTTATTAAATCTTTCGTTCGAGTGTTTTCTTAAGACCACAGCTCTGATTTTAACATGCCCGGTAATTATTTTTTGAGCCACAAATGTCAGTGGTCTATCAAAGAGGGCTGACTTATGGAGCCCGATACACGTGTTTCGATCTTGCGATCTCGTCAGTCGGGCAGTTACCCTTTTCTGGTCTTTTGCCAACCTGTGTGGGTGCTCCAGTCCCCACATCAAAGGTTAGCGACGACGAACGTTTTACCCTCTATGTCCAGTTAAATTATCACCACTATATTTAATATATCACATCTTTCGTTTCGAGTGTTTTTTCAAGACCACACCTCAAATTTCAACATGCCTGGTAGTTATTTTTTTGAGCCACGCATGTCCAGTGTTCTATCAAAGAGGGCTGACTTATAGAGCCCGATACACGTGTTTCGATCTTGAGATCTTGAGACAAGAAAGGGTAACTGACCGACTGACGGCCGCAGGAGCGAAACACGTGTATCGGGCTTTATAAGCCAACCCTCGTTAATGGAACACTGACAAGCGTGGCTTAAAAAATATTTACCATGCATATTGAAATTTGAGCTGTGGTCTCAAGAAAACACTCGAAACGAAAGATATGATATATTAGTATATTAGTCAAGAACAATCGAGTGTACAACACTCTGTGTTCGGTAATATTTTTATTACCGCATATACCGCGCTTTGAACTTTATTGAGATCGCTTTTGCCACTGGACATGGCACGTTTTCAATGTCTTCGAAAGAAATCGGAAGAAACGGCAAGAAATGCGTTGCTTCCCCAGGTAAGCAGCTCTAATACTAAAAAATAGAAACTTTCAAAATAACTGGGTGCTATTTTCACTGAAAATACGTCTATAGAAGTCCCTCAAGTAATATTCTTTTTTTTTCGTACCAACAAAGTTTGCTTGAATCAAAGTTTAACTTGCATAACAAGTGAAGCCACTACGAGAATCAAACAAAGGGTTGAGTATTCCGGCGACAAAACTTAATCTTCCCTCCTCTGCTACAACATAGTATCATAGTCTCCTCACAAACCAAGCTCTGAATTGACATCAGTATTAATCATGCTATAGTGTTATTTTGATAGCCTGGTTAAAAGCTTAGTTGGGAAAAGGCAATCGTACATGAACATATTTCACACAATGTGACTACCTTCCAAATAATTCGTAATAAAAAGTAGATATTTCTGGTACAACTGCGTGTTCTTTTTACAACAAATGCGCTTGAGAGAGCTTCCAGTAACATCATATCCTTTCATAGCGATAAAGTTTGCTCAGAATCAAAATTTCACCAAGCTCAGCACTAAAATTTCCAGGCAATCGACTAGTAATTCAGCGAAAAAGCTTTGCTGAGTAAAAAGGAGAAGAAGCACGAAGACGTTTCATGTAATGCAATTGCATTTCATCAATTTGTAATGAGAAGTGAAAATCTAAGAACGCAAGCGCTCTTTCTATTAGGAAGACGCTCATATAAGTCTCTTCAATAATAATATACTTTTTAATAGCGACAAAGTTTGGTTGTGATTCAAATTTCACTATGCAGTACCAAAAAAATGAGTGGTGAAGAAGGAAGAATGGACTGCAATTACAAAATGTTGTCCTTTTGCCGTTGGTAAAACGTAGTACGAAGGTCGTTTTACAGACCAAGCTTAGCATCAAAATGGCAAATTTAAGCTAACGAACGGCTACAAAAGCAGAGATTAAAAAAGGGAAACAAGTGTCAAACAATGCTACATAGAAGTTGTAAATATGTTCGTTTTCGGGAGAATGTGGAGAACGTTTTTTTTTTATTGAATATCAGTTCAATCGACACATGGGCGTTTTTTATATTAGTAAAACCTTTATAGGAAACTCTGATGATATTTCATCATTATCACTGATCAGGCCTTCCTAGAACATAAACTTACCTGATAACTTCTCACATTTTCACCGCTGCGTGAGCTGTGGAAAATTCTAGAACCCGGAGCGTGACTTGGCGAACCTATATGTACCACGGGTTCCCAACGGGTTGAGAGAAATGAAGTCGCCTGTTATGATTTGTAGCGGTAATAAATCCATTTGAGCAATTCATGTAATTCACCACTTCATACATTCGACAAATGTTGGCGCAATAACGTATTTATAGGACGGCGTACTTCAATTTCAACAACTTTATGAACAAATAACAGGTCAAGAACAAGAATACCGAAAAGAATAAACTTGCAGTGGAAATCTGCCTGTCATTAATGCAGTAGTCTTCGCTGCTAAAGTAATTGTAGTTGTTGGTTCCTGTTTTCGTCGTGGCAATTACTGTTGTAGTTTATGCATCAAAATTTTTCTATTTCGCCGTATAATAAGAACTATAAGCTTATATCGCAATTACACACGCAAATTTTAGAAGAAGCAAGCTCACGCGCACCCAGAGTATAGGTTTTTTGGCGCACAAAATTGACATTTCTACGCAGAGAGACATAATTTAGTGTGGCGGTGAAAAATCAAGAAGGATCACAATAGGATCAAAATTCAATGTGTGGCATATATATATGCATATATATGTATATATATGTGTATATATACATAAATGTAATTGCATTTGATGTACATTTTGATTCCATTGAGGATATGAGGAAAGTCAGTAAAGCATAGATCGCTAGGTGAGTGGGATTTTCAATAAAGCCGGATCTCCTCTCCACTGAAACTCTTGAAAATTCGTCTTATCTTCAAAACAATTAAGGTTCATCCAAGGGATACCATCGTGCTTGTGATTTCTCTTCATGAATAATCGCACGCCATAAGTCCTTGCACCTAAAATTCAAAAAATACGCATGCTTTCACAGTGGGTGAAAGATTACGGTTAAGGATAGAGATACATATAGTGACGACGCTTGAATTAGTCATTCGAACATCAAGCGCGTAATCTCTCTGTGGTAGGAATCAAGTTTATTTTGCCGTGCAGAAATATTCTATTACATTTCCTGATATCATTCGCTAGTAATCGAAAGCAGAGTGGGAAAAAAAGTTAAGCGACTCGAGTTATTAGGAAATCTCTAGTGAAAAGAACTCTACTCGACATCGTTGTCGCCCCTATCTCTTTTAACCGAAAAACTCCTTTCTCTCAATACAACGCCTTTTCTGCAAAGGAAAAATAAAGAATCCAGTGATTCTACAGGAAGAAGTAAACACGCCATCTACAAGGCATCTGTTCCGAGTGATTTTGTCTCTAATCAAGAGATGCATATAACTACGAATTCGAGAGATGCAGCCGAAAACTATTTTTATGATTTTTATATATTCATATTACATATCATATACTACTGGTATTCTTATCAACCCGGTTACGTGTGTTGTAGTAGGACAAAGCTACAAATGCTTTTACTTTTCCAGCAACTTCTTGGTGGTACTTCTTGGACATAGAGATGCGATCTGAACTCCTTGTTTGGAAAACTGATGTTATCTCGGCACAAGTTTCAAGCCCTTCGACATGCAGCTTGCATGTCCGTTGACATGTTCGATCCTGTCTATATCTGCCTGCTGCCATAAGAGGAGAGAATTCTAAACAATAGTTCTTATCCATCTAATGGCTGAATCGAATTTTCTCACAAAAAGGTAAGGTCATTTCCCCTACAAAGCCCGAGTACCACTGAGGTGTCAAAAGAGGCGCCATTTTCTGTTTGTAAGAGTACGATTAATCGCATGAGTCGTGCTGTTAGGATGCCCCCATGTGCATCGACAATTTTCTTCCCTTTCAGAAAGGAGTCTCCATAAAAGAGAGGTGCTTTGAACAAGAGTCCTGAAAAACAGTCTCCGTTCTTGTTCTCTTCCTCCACTTCAAATTTTCTTTTCTCTGGCCGTTCCTGATCTGTCATTAAAGTCATCAACAGCGGGCGTTTTGATGAACTTCTGGTAGTGAATTATGTCTTCCACTGTTATATAGCGTGCTCAGTTCGCTTGATTAGCTGTAAAACTTTATGAGTAGAATCCAATTATACTGATTCATCTTTGACCTGAAAGAATGGTACCAGGCGCGGTGACAGGATTTCATGCGATGTGATGGAAACATATGAATATACGACGAAATCGGCACTTCAGACACTCCATAATGGAGACCTCCCTTCACAAATGGCAAGAGTTCTGTTGTCTAACTGTCGCATATCATCTTCCCTCTTTTCGTTTTATAAAGCCTATCATATTCACATTCAAGAGGGCATGAAGGTCAAAGTCCGAAAAAGCTGTTCTGGTTTTTTTTCTCGCACAGGAATGAAAAACATCTGCGCGTTAAACCTTAGAAGCCTTTTGGATACTTAGCAAAGGCCCAAAAATGAACCGAAAAGAGGAGTGCCTCGTAATCACGCGTGACCTCGAACCATAGCTCAGGCTGATCTTTCCAGCCTGAGTTAGGCACAGCCCACTTATGCATTGACATTAAGCGGCTGGTCTTCAATGAATAATTGATAAACCCAAAACATCAAAACTGTGAGTGTTTCAGAATGAAGCTTCTACTTTGCGATCCGAAATCCGTTTTTAACGTTTTCTTCCAGGGTTATGAAGGTTTTGGCCTGGTGGATTGTGGATCAATATGGTCTTTCCAGGCTCTGAGGAAGGTGACCCGCCGAAACATTAGCCACCTCGAATATTGCATATTCAAGCTTAACTGCATGTTGCATGCCTCACTGATTTCCTATAAATATTATCATTAACACCTAGGAATGGCTAAACAGAAGAAAATACTCATTTATTTAAACTATGCCAAGGTTAACAGATAGTCGGTCTTGAGATGTTCTGGTTTTTCAAGGTTCAAAACTAGAAACAATTTCCATGATGTATTATGGGTGCGCTCGTCTTGTCCTATATAATTGCCACTAACTTGACAGTATCGATCCTTTGAGCTCGTAGAAGACATTGATCAGACTAGCAAGCACTAAGGCTAGTGAATTTTTGGTTCTAAAATTTGAAAGCAAATATAACCGTCTGAAGGATGAGATACACAGAAGCAGGTAAGAGCAGGAAAGGTACAATTTGACCTCTCAAAAAAGCCACTAAGGAGTCACTTGATCTTCACGAATCCGCGTCCACCTATCAATCAACACTCCTCCTAGCGCTGTTATGCAGTGGAGACATTGGGTGATACTTTAATCACGTCAAAAATACTTCACACTGCACAGAGCACCTTAATGGTGTCATTGAAGATTAAATGGCACCGGTACTGTCTATGCGAAATGCGTACTTCTCATACTTAGAACCCATTCTATCTTCGGGATTTGCAAAACATACAACGACAGCGTGGCATAGATGGTCACATAATGGGTGGAACAGATAGCAAATGGACGAAAAGAGCAAAGGACCAGGCTTCAAGAAAATGCAGGCACCCTCTCGGATAGCTACGAAGTCGATGACTGGACTTGTTGCGGTTGACGTCACCATTTTTATCCGGAGTTCGGAATCAGTATGAAGATTCTTTGCTGGGGTTCCTTACGGGGTCAGGACGAAATGACCACGTATTCCTACCATCGGGCGTCATTCTTGCCTGCAAAACGGCTGCAAAATTGCATCTAGCAGTGAGTGATATATTGTATTTGCACAAATTAAGTTTGTAGTCACCTTTTCAACCATATGCATGACCCAGTATCACGTGCATCACGTTATGTAGATCTCAATACTTTTTACATTTGATGAATTTCCTGGCATCCGTCATCTGCTAAAGCCTCCGACCATTTGCGTATGGGTTCGGTTGCTGCTTGAGGATGTTCGTCTTCAAACGGATTCAACTGAGTGTCTGAGTGAATCCTCCTTGCAATTGTAGGATAGTCACGCTAGGTTTATCCTCGTAGACTAGAAGGACAGAACCAAAACCAGCCAGGTCTGGCACTAAGTAAGCGACCACGATAAGATGTGACCCAAAACCGGGTTGTGAGTCCGGCACATTAGTTCCTAACCCTACGAGCAACAGCGTTGTAAAGCAGACATAATGACTGCTAGACCCTTTAAAGGATGAGTTACTAGTGTAAAAAGCATTTTGATTTGTAGGAACAATATTATGTGAACGAAACAGTTAAACAAACTAAGCCTCTACTCTATAATTTGGAAATCGACTATCCTCCTATTCGATCATATATTTTTCACTGATTAAGGAAATAACACGAATTTAGTAAAAAATAAAGCAAATTTGTTCGACCAAAGTTTCAGTGAGTTTTACCTTCTCCAAAGCCAATAATTCAACTGTATATCGTTCTGTATTCGAAGGCATCACCGAAAGACGTTCTTCATTCGAGCGGTGTCTACCGGAGAAGATCCGCCTTGATCGACAACGAAGACGACGATCATAATCAAAACGAAAAATGTAATCAATGGGTTTGGATCATCGGCTTTGATGAAGACGAAGTGAGTTGAAATGTTAGCCGTAAAATTCACTTTTTCAGCCAACTCTAATCATGGTCATTGAAACTGCAGATTCATCCTTGAGGTTGACCTCAGAACGTCTAAGAAGCATCACATATAGAGCAAAGGACTGGAATAAAACAGACTTCTCTAGTCGCATAGTATATTATGGTAAACAGGACCACCAACTCCTCACTGCAGAGTTCATCCGTCTTATGAATATGAAAGATCCTGATCAGATACTTCATTGGTCGAAACTTGTACTGGTAGTAGTGATGATGTCGTTCAATTCCAACGCGACATTGGTTTGACCATAATCTAAGCTAACCAAGACTCTTGTTTATTTGGAGTGTAGGGAATGGTGCAAACATGCCTAAAAAACAAGCTCACTCCTCCATATGATGGATGCGATGAAATGAATTAAATGGAAGAGAGGAACTAGCGACTAGAAAAAATTGCTGACTGACATAACGAAAATATACTGTACTGTTTCGCGCTTTCAATGTACTTTGATAAAAAGCGTTGCAGTCGCACCTAAGGAGATCAACGCCACTCATCGATAAATCACACTTCTAACTCCTAACTAGAAGTTTTGTAATGATACAAATACATATCCGGTATTGTTGAGTGATACGCAGAACTCCAAAGCTCAGACGAGAATCAAACCCGCATTTCACCTTTTCCGGTGGCGCGTGGTAACTAATTGCACTACCGAGTCCCCTGCTTTGCTATCACTTTTTCTACGATACAAAGTATCAGTCTATTAGCAGCCAACCGTCAGCGGTTTTGACCAGGTAAGCACATAGACAAAATTAGTTTTTAAAATGCTCACTTATGGAGTGGAAGTTCCATCCGCCCAATCACTTGAGTGGTCATCCCAAACGTACCCGTCTCATGTACAGCCTATGAATGATAACGGTCATGATATAAAAACATAAAAAAGGCTCTTATAGCTACTGAATGAACCTCAATTTCAAGAGAAATGTCGCAGAGTGATCGTTTCGGAACTCCAAATGTTAGCGATTCGTTGAATTGTGCGTTTCGTACGTTTCTTCGCGAGCCGGTTTTCTTTCGTTTCAATCGTCTATCTTCGTTGCCGACAAGTGTTACTCGAATAGAAATTGCTACAAAGTTCCTAATTTTCATTCTGTTATTCATTAACACGGTTATGCAAATGCAGCAGATTTTGATGGAGTGCCATAATATGAAAAACTTTTGAATTGATTTTGCGAGGTTGAGGAAAAAATTCTTCAACACCTGTGAAAAAATCAAACTTTATGTTTGTTTCACCCAGTATCGGCTATTGTAAATACATAGAAATATCTAAGACATATTTCATGAGAAGCTCCCACGGCAGCGCTAGTTATAGTGCATCAAATTATGATTTACTCTTCGAATATCAGATGATGACGATGGAACAAAATAAGCTTCGAGTTTTGATACGCTATTGTTGGAAGCGGCAGCTTCTGACAGCAGATGCTGCGAAGGAAATCTGTGGTGTCGAAGGTATAGAAGCTGTGAGCTAGGCGACTTTTGTGAAGTGGTTCGAACAATTTGAAAGTGGTGATCTCAGTCTCAAAGGACCAACGCTCGCTCTCGAAAGCGCACTCTGATTCAGCAAGCCGATGCCAAACCTCACACTGCAAAGAAGACCGAAGAAAAGTTTGATGAATCAGAAGAAGTTGAGATCTCGCCGCACTCAGCCTACAGTCCAGATGCTGCACCGTCCGATTATGGTCACGCGTCCGCCAAACGGAACATTTTCTACGTTGACGCCGATTCGAGACATCTGATCAAGTTGAGGAACCATGCCAGGAATTTCTAGTTAAAAGCAAGGAATGGTATTTAGGGAAGATCCGTAAGCTTGCAGATCGTCTGCACAAAATTGTAGATATTGCTGATCTTTCTTTGAGATCTAAATATTGCTGTTTTTGATTGAATTTATGTATAAACTTTGGGTTTTCAACGGGTGTTAGGAAACTTCTTCCTCAACCTGGATTTATAAGTCTGTTCATCTTACCTCCGTCTGCATGACACCGAAGATTTCGAACTTTGAATATGTTCATCGTGAGTCGTTGTGCCTGTGAGAGATATGCTAATGAAAACAGCACCTCTCCGAATCCTGACTAAAAATTTTTGGTAAAATCTATGTAAGCTGCAAAAAATCTGAAAAAAAACCAAAGCAATCTCGCTCATAATGACGTCATCAACTAACTCCATTTTCGTCGTAGGGAAGTACTTCGGCCCAGAATACTGTAGGGTTGCTTTTTTTCAAGTGAAATGCTTAGCCGGCCAAGTGTCAGCCAGCAATATCCAACACACTCATCAACGCTAAAGTATTGTCATTTTTAATTAAGTTAGAATGTTGGGACTTATTGAGTACATTCTTAACCATACGTATAAATAGAGTTATGCGCTTGTGAAATAAGTGGACGTTTCTGAGGAATCAAAATTATGACTCTACTCCCATCAACCTAAAGCTTACTTCTTGCCTCATTGTTTTCCATATTTAGTCTGCAACTATTCTATTCGACTCGATGCTCTGAATGCAAAAAACCTCGCATGTTTTTCTTTGTGAGGTGGTTTCGCATACTCTGTGGAACCAGCTCGAGATTTTATTGACGCTCAAGGCCAGTGAAATACTCTCAAACCCACGATGCTTAATGATTTTGAGATATTTCACAAACATGTTTTCTCATTAAGTAGGTAACCATTCGAAGTTGATGAGAGCAAGTTGAAAGATGTGGTCAAAGTTGATCAGCTGAAAATTACTTGAAGCTTTCAGGAAAGCTTGGCGTTAGCCATTTAGCATTCACCGTTTATAAAAGGCAATGGAAAGATGGAAACTATGGAAAAATGAGTGCCAAAAAACTAAACGGAATAGAATTTTCAATGGAGCTTGCTTTGTTTTTCATTTACGCAACAAAAAAATATATTTCGAACATTATAATAATAATGTGAATCCTACACGCACTAGCTTCATAGCGGTAGCTAAGCCTTAGAGCCGTGATCAATTTCAAATTCAAAATTTCAACAAGGGACAATTTTGTGGTTATAGTTAGATGGTCTACAGCTGAGTTGATTCATCACAACTTCCTGAATACTGGCGATGTGATTGCATCAGAGAAGAAACGCAACAAGATTGATTGAAATCTCAAGAACTGTGGCTCCTTCGTCAGCCATGCAAGTTGAATTTGCCATGCACCTGATGCCCCACTATTAAAGCCACAGAAGCTGAATGAGTTATAAAACTAGACCGCAACCGATACATTAGACAGTTTTCTCGCAAACCAAGTACGATATTTTACAAGCATCTCAATGAGTGTTTGCTGAGAAAATTTCTGCACAGCTGGTGGAAGTGGAAGTGGCAACGATCGCAGAACATCTATTCAAATAAATAGGTCTTGAGGCTTCTTGTATATATTAGGTTAAGCAAAAAGAGCAGTCATCGGAACGATCCTCTCAAGACTATACTAGATATTGCAGAAGAACTCAACACCGACTAGTCTATTGTCTTTCACCATTTAAAATAACTCCCAAGACTCAGAACGTCAACCACAGACCTCGTAATCACGCGCGACTTCACACCATCTCTCAGGCTAATCACGCCGATCTGTCAGACACACCCTTACTTATGCATTGCTTTTAAGCGGCTGGTCTCCAATGAATAATTGGGAGACCCAAAACTATTGACAGTAAGTGTTCCAGAATGTTTTGTCACGATTATGGAAGTGTTCGACTGAGTGAATTGCAGACGAATTGACTTCTCCAGGCTCTGAAGAAGGCGAGATTGTCGAGCCGTTAACCAGTTTATCAATGCACTGTTGTACTGCACTAGTGCACTGTGTTTGTGCTGCATATCTAGTATTCAATAAATGCTACCGTTATACCAATCTCGGCACCGCTTGTTAGGAAAAAAATCACTTATTTGAAGTTAATTGGAAAGGTGAAAAAGGTAGCAGGGAAGATAATTGCGGTCTAGTAATACTCAACCGACAGCACTATGTCGTCATCGAACCCTTGAAAAGTTCGGCTACAAAGTTTTGTCTTATCCTTCATATTGGCATAACTTCGAGAACACCGTTTATCGCAACTGCAAGCATCTTGACAAGTTCTTTCAGGAGAAACGCTTTCAGAAACAATGAAATGCAGATAATGCTTTCTAACAGTTCGTCAAGTATTGAAGCAGCGATTATTATGACACGGGATCAAACAAACTTATTTCTCATTGTTGAATATTTATTGGGTCTAATGGTTCTTATTTTGATTGATAAAGATGTGTGCGAGCTCAGTTTTACAATTTAAAAATTCACGGTTTTTTAAATTGTCCTTATTTTTGCATAAACCTGGTACCACATAGTGACACTGCCGTGAAAACGACACACACATAAATATAAATCAAATATAAATGCAAATAAATAGTTGAGTAAATAAACATATGTATATATAATATATATATATATATATAAGAGCGCATGTGGCGCAGTGGTTAGAGGTGCCCTGCGTCGCACACGAGGTCACTGGTTCGATCTCGCGCTCATGGCTCACCAAGCCATCCATCCCTCCGGGGTAGGTAAATTGGTACCAGACAGATCTCAGACTTGTCTGGGAGGATAAGCAGCACCGACTCGGTTCAGCGGGAGGCCACCGCGAGTCATTGTAAAGGCCAGATGTTCATTCAATCACCTCAAACGAAGTTAAAAATTGAAGTCGAATGCATGGCGCATCCCTCAGGGATAGATTAACGCCGAGAGCTTTATCCTTTATATATATATATATATATATATATATATATATATATATATATATATATAATATAATGTCAGTTTATCTTGGTTCGATGTCGAAATGCTCGGCAGGCCAAACCCAATGATTGCTGACAGAATCGACATCTTAGATCGCAAAATGAGTGATAATGAGCAAGAGCACTGATAGTGTAGTGAGTAAGCGCCACGGCAGTGAAGCGCCGGGTTCAACTCTCGCATGAGGTTCGCGAGTTCTGCATATCTCTCAGCATGGTTCTATATAGAGTTGCGACATTATAGCACTGTTTTATAAGCGGTTTTCAAATTTTATTTAGATAAATATAAGAATTAATTGAGCAAATGAACGAGACCCTAGTTCTCTCTATGCTAGCTTACTTACTAACCTGAACTGATCGTAATCGTAAACCATGATTTCCAGTCGGCATGAAGCAATTTGTGCTACTGGTATCTATAATAAAAAGTGAATTGTTTGATTTTAATGCTGCCAGCGTTTCATGAAAGAAGGAACGGAAAGCTGTGACAGTTTTTTTTTTTTACGTTTTTTCTCCCATCGTGCCCTTATCTGCTCCATGTGAAGAACAGCAGAGTATTAATTGTGCATTATAGGGTATCCTTCACGATCACTGAATGATGAATGGATGTGAATGTTAAAATGATATATCTACTGAGCACTAAGGTGCTAGGATAAGGTGACCCATCTTATCGAAATTGAGTTGTGTTTTCACCTATTGTAACGATGGTGTGATGAACAATGTGCAGCGGGATGTGTACCTCAAAAACAGGTTCAACCAAGAGAAGAAGTTTGAAAATCTAGTTTCGAAGTATAGACAACATTAAGACAACCGAAAAGTGTTGAAATATCGATGTTATCACTGTTCAAATAGTATTGTACCTGAAATAGAAATCCTCTCCAATCTCAGGCGAAGTGGTTCCTTTAAATGTCTTCGTTTGTTGCTGAGTTCTAGCACCTTCTGGGACATCTAACGCCACACAAAAATATGGATTTGGGTTGTCATCCTGAACATTTCAATGGTGATGATGGAGAATAACTTAGGATTTTCTACAATTTTTCAAGCAAAGACCAGATTAGGGTTCTTTTTTTGAGCTATCAAAAAGACTGCATGCTGGTAATTTTTAGCCTTGCCACCTCTATTTGAAGTGCAAGTTGAACTTTCTCAAAAAAGGTGCTTTCCCGATTTGCATTTCATTCTCGATTTACATGCTCACTATTGTGCTAGATGTTTAATTTTTTAATCTCTATTTGAGGCCTCAGTTACTTCATGTGATAGCAAAATCTTCCAGAGAATAGTCAAAAAGTGATCAGGCAGAACTGCTTAGAATTATTAAACTCAAGCATGGAAGTAAACTAAACCTCTCACAGAATCTCGGACGGTTTTTTCAAACTTACCTGTCGTTTATTAGGCAAATCATACGCTTGTCTGAGAGAAACCGTGAGTAATCCGAGATTGGCATCAAGATAGAGGCTTAATTGCACAGACCCACACGATCCCATCTCATCTGTGCAGGCTGACTCGTCTTGCGGCTGAAAGTTCCTATATATTGTTAACCGCACTATGAAAAAAACGAGCAAAAAAAGTTTCTGCGAGTCTATAATACACACAAATGGTCAACAGGAATTTGCAACATAATCCGTAGGACGGTCATGTTTACCTGACTACTTAATTTATCTTTTCTATGCAAAACCCTCAGGCGATGAAGTGGTCAGAGAAGCTATCCAGTACATGCATGGTCCCTGCTTTATCTCGCCTCCAATTAGGCCTATCATTTTTCCAGATTTGGTGAGTTTGTGTTGGATCTGTGTGGAAAAGCTCCCTCCTGCCCCCACAACGCAGTTGAGTGGCTCAGTGAAAACGTGGGAACTTTGTCTTTTCGGATAGTGCTCTGTATTCTCCAGTTGCCTAACTTGTTATTCTGATTTAGAACGAAATGATACATTAGGTTGTTCTACCAATCTTTCTATATATACTAAGCTCAGTTCCATCAGATATTTCATGCACTGAATGAGCACACTGTAATAACAGTCCAATTCTCATAAACATCGTTCTATGAGCCTCCTTAATGCTCAGCCGAAGAATAAGTTTTCCGCTCATGGTGTTGAAATGAGCATACATCAATTTAGAGTGTTTAACGTTGTTACGAAAGCGCTATTTGAAAGGAAAGGATCGTTTAGCCACCGGAAATTGAATTCTATAAGCACGTCATTGCCTTTAGAATTTCCTCATGTTGTTCACGAAATTGGCGTTAGATGATGTTTGCGAAACATCGAGTTTTCTGACAATTTTCAACTGCGATTACGACGAAAAATAGAAACATTGTGGCCTATTTCTGTGCGTTCATTCACTTTTCATTTCACGCACTCTGCTTGTCTATGACTGAGACGATCATTTCGTCATAAAGCAATTGTATTATATTCTTAAAGTCAATACTTTGAGATAAATGAACACAAACGATCAATGACAAGATTGGTTTGAAAGTGCTTCGCCAGTCCATTTTTGGGACATGTTGACTCGTAAAATGGGCAGTGGAGTGTGGTTATGGTAGATGCATAGCTGACGAAGTACTGATTAAGTTTACCAAAAAAGTGCATCACCTAATGACTTTCAAACGTTCAACTTTCTTGGCACATTCATTATGTTACTGGTTGCTCCAAGTGCAGTAAGTTTACCAAAAAAGTGCATCTCCTGATGACTTTCAAACGTTCAACTTTCTTGGCACATTCATTATGTTAGTGGTTGCTCCAACTGCAGTTTTCTCGTAGCCGTTCACTACAGCAGTGTATTCACAAAAGCAGCTTGAAGAGGTAAGAAATTCCATTTTATGATGACTTTGAAATTGATATTTCCTATTACTCGTTCGAGCTCACTCATCCGTGCACAGTGCAAGTGATAGATACTTCGATTTTGCCTAGATTTCTGGATAGCAATGGCATAACCAGCAAAGCTTTTGTTCACGATAAACGCTCCAAAAGTTGTGAGCTAAAATGAATTATAATAAACTGTACAATAATTTCAGTAAGTTCTTTACCATCATGGTTACTCTTCTTTGATTTGCAAGCGCAAGTGTGAGGTTTTTCAGATGGTTTTCTGAATTAAGTTTCAGTATTAAAGTCACAGAAGATAGATTTAAAAAAGGGGTTACCCCTCCAGTCCTCATGTTGTTATGTGCAGGAAAAATGCGATGATCTCTCTTTTAGCTGTATTGATCAACTGAGGCGATGATTAAGATAGCTTCGGACCACATTCCTACACCGATAAAATCTGACTCGGATTATTGATTGACCAGGAGAATAAATGTTCTCTACCGATCACGAGTCTGTTTTGAAATAAGCCCGTTTAATTTCGTCACTAAAACATGGTTTGAGAAAAGCAGTTTTCCTCGTAGTCTACCATTTCATCGTTTTATCTCGCTTTCTCACCAAGAATAGCATAAGCCTTAGAGTGAGCTCTATTTCTTCACCCTGGTCATTCAGGTAATGTTATAATTGGTAGTTTATTTTTCATTATTATTATCTCCTTAAGAGATTTCAACCAAAGTGTTGAAAGCAATCATCATAATACTTCAAAAAATTTCAATTACTTAGAAAGTTCATGAATTAGCAGCGTCCACACATCCATTCTTCTTATTGCCGTCATTATGGTGGCTCCTTTGAAATTGAAAAAAAACGCTTCCTGCTACTGTTTTGATGACTATTATTTAAGAAAAACCTCTCATTGGACATGTAGAGCTCGTCGCTCAAGTCAACATCGTCGAAATGTTCTTAGTATGCTCTTGGACTAATTGTTTGCAGATTAATGAAATCGATGTAGAAGGATTCTCGCGAATTATCCGACAGTCGCTAAACTCACCTAATTTATTTTATTTGTTATGTTTGTTTGCATTTATATGTATCCACAAGGTTGGATTCGCTCTAGAATTGTAAAAGAGAACAACTAGGATGCTGTCGCTAATTCTCAAAGGTATTTACAACTTTTAGATATCTGAGCGACTTTTGCTAGACATTTTCAAAGCTTAGTACTATTTTAATGACGACGGGGGATGGAAGGTTTTGCTTGATCTGGTGCGAGTTTGAACTAGCAAGCATTGAATGTATTATAGAGTATCCTTAAATTACTGCTCATTATGCGTCAATGATAGTTCTAGCACATTACATAATTTTCTTACTGACATGTATCAGACAGGAAGGCAATTCATTGTTGCACTTTCCCCAATCAATTATGGAGTTCTAGTTGCCAAAACAAACTATGTAAAAATATTTCGAAGAAGAGGAGAAAACGACGCACCGCGTGCTGATAAAGACATCTGTCAAATTGACTCTGCTGTGGATTGGGTGAACATGCTTTGATTATTGCGTGAAGAGCGTGGTATTACAAACTTTCCAGTCCGTGTCAACTGATGACAAACCCTCGTGAGTCGCGTTTTTCGTTGGAGGGATTCCCGTGGAACGCTGCTCGTACTGGCTGACGACTACTGAAAATTTAAATTCTCATTACATTCGTTAAAAGAGTACAGAGCCTGCAGCATTATTATTAGCTGAGTAAAGTTAACATGTAGAATCTTAACAGAAAAAAGACGGATGCCAAGAAAGCTCAGTGGAACTATGCGATTCGAGGACTTGAGCAGCATCACACTTTTTACATTAGTTCCTTTCTTTTTCAACACAGTATCCAATAGCGTGCCTATCAGCTGTTCCAAACTTACATGCAATTTTTCAAATGTAGAAGATACTTGTGGGCTTGTTGCTTGCGTTTCGACGCGCAACAAATCTCTGATTTTCATAAAAGAAGGTCTAAGTGCCCTCCAGTATACATGGTCCACGAGTAATCTGATAGATACTGACAAGCTCCTGAAACATAAGCAACTCCCACGGCAATGCCTAAAGAGCTAAACTCGTGCCCTCATAGAAATGATAAAATCAATGGATTTAGCATGGAAAACCCTCGATATCGAGTAAGCAAAGTTTCCTAAAGGAGTCTGAGATATAACTGCAAAGAGTAAGAACACTGCATGTCACAGATCATGTCCATCGTCCTTATTAATATTATAAGTGGTGCAAACAATTTTCTCTGAAGTAGGAATTATGCTCAATATAAGGTGGCGCCATAGCTGTATCGGTTTGAAGCCATTACCCATCAATACTTCTTGTGTCATCTTCAGTATCAGTTCTGTTGAAGGCTCTGCAATGATATCGATTGGTGTCCACGGCCATGTTGATTAGATTCTGCTCGAACCTAAAGCAGCTGGCTATTGAGTTGTCACAAAAGATTGTAAACTACAAAATACTTGCCATGTTGGACGATCTGCTCTCGCTTTGATGAGTTAAAATGCTCACGATGACGGATACAATAAGCACAGTAACACCCAGAACAAACACGACATTATTCTGCTCAACAAAAACGATTGGATCCATCTAAATAAGTAGAAGGTAGGCATGAATTCTGCTTCAGTGGCTTAATATGTGTTAACGATTAAAAACGAACGAATTCATTGGAGTGAGTCATAATTGAGACGTATAACATTGATATTCAGACAGAATCAATGTCAGTGGAACTTATTAACGGCAAATTTCTGAAAGTGATTTTATTTTAGCAATATTGCAAGACTGATGACAATTCTTGACGATTGTGAAGGAGACTTGTAAATTAATTATAGAAATGTTTATTAAATTAGAATAATCAATGGTAAAAAGAATATTGTTGCCCAATTTCAGTATTATAATAGACATTTTAAGAGAGGTAACAAAAATTTGAAAACACAGAAACATGTTTATATTTTCTAGGCATTCACATTGCTTGCATTAAATTTGAATAATTTATAGTACTTAGCTTGAGTAAACAAAAGTTCATGACATTCTCGTATTATTTTCAAACTCACTTCATTCAATGAAATGTCACACGACTAGCAAAAGCGAATGCTCAATGAGCTTTAGAAAGTGCTGGTTGTCTACAGGACATGAACCTCAGAGTCATGTTTTGGGAATCTCTCTGGACAATACTATTCATGCAGCATAAAAATGATCAAAGGAATATAGAATGATTCACAGAATGAACACGATTTAATAAAAATTTGAGCAACCTTACGTGAAAATGTTCTAATTTCTTCATAAGTTGTAGACGTAGATGAAAAATACGTAACTGCATGAACATCATGTTTCAAGTTTTGATCCTATCTTAGGTTTTTGCGATTGTATTCCACATTTGACTTCGACGCTATTAACCCTTCTAGAGCGATCTTTTTTGATTATTCTTTGGACTTATAATAGTCATCCGACAGTTTTCAATCTCAGTGAAATTCGATACTGTAATTGGTATTTGAAGGATTCTTGATGAACTGTAGCAGCAAAGAGAAATGCTTTTTTCTTCACCTTGGGCGCGCATATTTGCACGGCTGAAGTTTATGCTTGGCTCTTTACTAAACTTTCAAAACTTGTTTGATAGTTTGAGATATGGCGATTCCATAAATGAATTTGGTTTTTGAGAGGCCTGCAGAAGATTACGCTTTACAAAAATATACATCAAAAT
>JAHQIW010005722.1:0-38385 GCA_019055375.1 Parelaphostrongylus tenuis
TCATGATTCTCCCGATATGTAATAAAACAGCTTTGCGATTTCTGCATATTCAAGTCTCATTTCACACTCGTTGTAACAGAAGCAAACTCATTAAGTTTAACTCTTCAAACATATTAGTTCGTTCCGTCTAACGAAACTATGGAAGATACGACTCCATTCTGTGACAGAATTCCACACACGAGTACGCTTTTGTAGCAGAATAAAGCTCTTCCTCTATACTATTAGTAGTCATTCGAGGACGCAAGTTAGTGATTCTTAGGTCGCTATGCTATTTTTAATAAAACTGACCTTTTCTCTGTGGTGCAACCAGTGACAACAAGACTGAAATCATACAAACCGAGCACGTGGCGTTTTGCTCATTCACGGGTTGCGTGTGTGGTGGAGTGAGGGCAGGCGGCTTGCCGTGATCAGTCGATCGGATGGCGCCTGGTGAAGTCAATTTGTGCTATGTATCAGATTGTTGATTCGTCTTTCTGAAAAGCCCGCAGATTAAACGTCGACTCTGATCTGAAAGGTTTTCACCAATGCTTTCGAACCTCCAGCAAGGTGATGGCTGATATACGCAGATGCATTATAACAAATCAAAATTGAAATGTGCTATTGTATTACTCAATTGTATTGCTGCTGTTATTTGCCTACATTATAACGACGTGATGTATTTAAATACTGGGTGTGTTATAGTTGTGCAATTTTTTCACATATGCAAACAGTAAAAAATTAGTGTATGACAAATTTTTTTTTTCATTTGGTTGAAGGAATAATTGCGTTTATTGCATCAATAACTATAACAATAGGGAAAAAGTTTAAAAGAAATTTTTCAAAACTTGTCCTCCTTTGTTCTTATATCATTTTACGAAGGTTGCTTGCGAAAATTTTCCAACGATTGCGCACTTACACGGTTCACCGTCTATTTCGTCCCCAAAAGCGTGTCAAAGCCGTTTTAAGCGCGCATTCTGTGCTAGTGTAGCGAGTAGCCAAGGACTTCTTCTCCATATGAACCACACGGAGTGATCCCTCTGGTTGAGATAGGCGATTTTGATAGCCAAACGTCCCTTGTTCTTCTAAGACCCGGAAACAACTCTGTGACAGATGGCAGTCCTAGAGCGGGCCGAATGCGTGGAGCCCAGTCCTGTTGAAGCGTAAGTCCCGTCCGACGTCAGAGCAATAAATAGCCCAGAGCTGCAGTACGGGCCCCGTGAAACTTGCTGCTGAATATTTGAACTGGGTTGATTTTGACATTTCTGTTGATGAAGAGCAATCAATGGCGTCTTTTCCGGTGGCGCAAATGCCGGCGGAGACCATCACAGAGGCTGCAAAATGACTGCGCCCCATGATTTTGCTACTGCGGTCCTTCTACTGATCCTTAGAAAGTTGACGCCGGTTATGGCAATCGCGGGGGTGATTTAATTATTTTCATTGTGAAAAGCACCTCGGACAGACAAACGCAGTGATGAAATAAATGAGTACCCGTTCTTCTTTTAACTTTTGTCCACAAAGAAAACCCGAGCAATATTGCAGCTGCGCAGCTTCAGCTCAATTTCACAATGTTTCGGACGCTCTGGCCCGCTGATCCCGAGCTTGCCGAGCCATTTAAACGCCATCGAACGCTCTGGATTTCGTTGAAACTTGGCGACGGATCTTCTAAATGTTTTGTGGCGTAGACAGGCGGCTAAACAACCTTTTCAAGGACGGTCCTCAAATTTTCCTTCGTTTTCGAAGATTTTACAGGCGGATTCTTGAATTCAAAATATTCTATCAAAAATAGCTGCCTTCTTTTTCTGGGTAGCGAACCCCAGGTAACAAAAATGTATAGGCTCATTACGTCATTACAGCCTCAAAAACAAAGAACTCTCAAATGACAAAACGCCGAAATTGCAACTGCACTTCTACGGAATATCAGTAGATGCAAAAGATTTTGGCATTAAATGTCTAAGCCGCAGAAATTTTCCCTAGTCATAAAAAAATTCATTTTTGTATCCTGATATCTAAGCAGTTATTGCAGATACAGCTGAATCATATCTCCCAGTTTTTGCATTAGGTGGCTCACAAGGATACCGAATTTGGCACTTAGCACTTATCACATAGGTAACGTGTATCTTGACTACTCGTTGAATTTTCCAGAATCTCTCTATGGTTTCTCATTTCAATTCAAGGCAGAATCTTACGAAGCAAGTTTAGTGACTATTTACGCAAGAATCGGTCAATGAGGTCGAATGCGCGTCATATGACAAATGGCAATAAGATGGATGCAGAAGTATCCATGCAAACAGAAATTTCACTAAACATAACAATTTCTAAAGTAGCGCGGCTTAAATTTAGTTCCCACCATCTCTATCTCACTTATAATACTGCGGACACAAAACTTCGGTTTTCCAAGATCAAAACATTCGTATCGACAAACACGCCGAAATCATAACTTTTATAACTATAACTATTCACAGAGAGAACATCTTTTAGGGAAAATAATGAGCGGCAAAGCGAAGCGCAAGTCTTACCAGTTTTTGGTTTAAAAAATTTAGAGGAGAAATGCATTCGAATTAACTTTTGTATTCAAGCCCACACGAAATCACCTACGTTGACGATGGACTGCGACTGATACCTAACATAAGAGTTTTGCAGAATTTCATAAAGGTTAGAGAGTCGTACGGAAGATGAATCTCACCAAGAAAGACTTGAATGCAGAATCAAAAGTAAGAGCAGTCAGGAGGTTGGGTGAAGGGTGAACAACTGCAATAAGGCATGATGTCTTGTCGTAGGCACAACTACCTTATGTTTAGGCATGGAAATTTAGTTGTTAAGCTAGAAGGAGTAATCAATGTACTCTTTCAACATCAAAAAGTTCGCCCACGTAATCCGAAAATGAACCAAGCGCGTAGACAATCATCAATTTCTAATCATGAGGTAATAATATTCCTTCCGATTACAGAGGTGAGCCTCGTGGTAATACCTTTTGAAATCAATTTAGTCTGCCGACAAAAAAAAGTTTTTTCTACTCAAGAACTGTTGCTGAAGAACCTTAGTATTCATGCATCAAAAGATTTTCCAAAAACGAGACTTCATAGTAATCACCGCTCCTTGTTATATATTAGGCGCTGCTGCAAAAAGAATAGTGATTTTAGATTGTGAGATTTGAATCATTTTATTTTGAGATACATTCTGAAGTAGATGCGGCTATGTCATACATCCTTTCAGTGAGCATTTCTTGCTGTATGTTTCGTTTTTCTTGGCTAATGACGTATTACTTTGCTTTTATTTCACATTTATCCTTGGACTATGGAAAGGATGTTAGATAAGAAGCAAGCTTGAGTAAAATTCTCATTCGAGTTCAAAATGTGGTCGTAAGGCAGCCAAGATAACTTGCACTATCAGCATGCATTTGACTCAAGAACTGCTAAGGAACGTAAAGTGGCCTTGGATTTTCAAGAAACTTCGTAAAAATAGACGGCGCTTTGAAGATAAGAGACGTATTTTAGAGAAAAAGAAATTACTTAGGGCACTCATCGAAGCTAATCCCATTAAACTTACAGGAGATGTTGCACAAGAATTCATTGTCGACCATTCTCTACCATCGCCATCCTTTGAAGTAAATTTCTAAAGTAACTGCAGCTTCTGCTCCGTCTAAAACCGCGTTACATTTGCACCAATCCAATATGAAGAAAAAGATAATCTAATAGCATATTCTAATCCTTTCATGAGGTTTTTCTATGATATTTATGCAGTGCAAGACACGTGTTTCGGCATTGCAGCCTCCTCATTTCACGGTGCCTTTCACGGCCAATTAGTTCCAGTTCCATTAGCAGGCAGATATCCTCTACATAGAGGAATCGACGCCGGACTGATCATATTGGTTTCACCGAGGGTTCCAAAAATACTCGAAAAGAAAGAAAAAGTTGTCGCCTCAATTGGGTCCAAAGTCAAAATGTGCTTACCAGACCAAACACGTTATAGGCTAGCTACAGACAGCTTCAAATGTTCATATCGAAGGAGAGTGATCGCGAAAGGGTGGCCTTGGTGATAAAATGAAGCACGTGCCTTATTAAAGGTGAAAGGCAGGTCTAATACAGCTTAAGGTGAGCTTTGCGTGTCACTCATTCTCTTAGATAAATATTATGATATCATACCACTGCTAGAAAGCAGTTAAATTGAAGAATTATAGGCTTTTCATAATCTAACGACATTAATGTCGTCGTAAGAGAGGGGATTCTCACAAGGCGATACATTACCACTAAAATTATTTTCCAGCCACATTTCGAACGTTATGTGAGCATTGGCATGAGCATACAGACAGCAGACAGAATGAGAGTGAAATGTGAGGTCGAAATTACACAGTATTTGCTTTCGGTGAAGAAAAATAGTTTTGATAGCGCCAAGCATCAGCCAAGAAAAACGAATGTGTGGCCGATTTCGACAATGCTTGTGGAAAGATTGGACGATTCCGACTGGTTTCGAATGTCTATTTACGCTCAACGAAAGCACCATCTCCGAATACTTCAATAAACGTGCGTAGAGGTCAAGAAATTAGTATGATGAATCACTTAGCTCGGAGTTGAATACGAAAAAGCGAATTCTTAGGAGTGTTTAGGACCACCGGTGATATAGTGTAAGAGAACGAAGATTTCTCGACACCGTGTCCACCTTTTTTGACTCAACGATTATCTCACATATGCCTCAGAAATCTGGTCGAACGAGGTCATCATGAAAAGATCACTTGGCGTTAGCGAAGGTACGATCGAATGCTTGACACAAGTAGTACCCGTATCTCATATCTCGCAGATGGAGAAAGCCATGTTGAAGATCTGACTAGCGAGAACGACCGAGGACGTCGTTTTGAACTCTGAGCTTTTCGAAGATGAGTCAGCACAGAATACAAAATGCGGTTTTTAGCGAGAAACGATTACTGGAAAGCCGTAACTGACCGAATTTTCGCGGATTATCTATACGCACACCAAAAAAACCACCTGATTTGTTTTGAATACTTTACGAACAGCTATCATGCAAGGATGTAAATATCACAAAATTTTCATAATCTCTGCGTGCGAAGGAGGATCGCACTCGGACTTTTGCACGCAAACAGGAGGAAAAGCTAACAGGCTCCTGCTTGAGTAGCACGCACGATCAGCTGCGAAACGACAGGTGGCTACAGGCGGTGGTAAACCACACAGAATAAAGTTGCAAACACTCATGCTGTATGAACTTCAGTGAAGTACTTTTGTAAAATAAGGGGTCGCAATTCGCTGATTTAGTACAGTACTGTAATGAACGTGCCGAAGAGAACACTATAGCGAAGCTGTTCTTCGTTTCAAATTCAACTACAACGACACGGAACGCCTACAACACGGGAACTGCTTATTAATCTTCAAGCATTCATCATAAAGAAAACTCATAACAAGGCCCATGATTATACAGCACTGACTATGCTTCCGCTCTGTCACCCCAAATAGACAAAGCAGATTCTTAACTTATGGTGAAGAGATTTTGGCGTACGCTTTAGAATCAAATGAAACTTTCAATCCTATGACGCCCTATTACTACTGTGGCGAAATTCCTACACTGAAAAGAAGCTTTGTAAAACATTTTTTAATTCACAACATATTTTGAGACTTTAATGAAGTCAGTTATAGTACTTATAAAAGTGCTAAACACGTGCTTCGGTGCGGCTTCCAGCCTCGTCACCTGCACGGTGCCTTTTCGTTCAGTTAATTGCTCGGGATACCCCCTATATGGAGTATCGACAGCGAATTTTTTACACTCGACGTACGGTGAAGCAATTATCGAGAATTTCATTCAGAGTGGTTTCTTGTCGATTGCATTGGCTTACGGTTGTTGCACAGGCATATGTGACAGGCTCAATACCTTTCAACCGCCTAAGTCAAGAACCTCGGCTCAAAACCACAAATAATCTGATGACATACTTTGAAATTTGTTTTGACGTCTGTCATAACACCTTATGAAGGGTTCATATGATGTTACCAGATTCTATTGTTTCAGAGCGAAGTCGGAATTGATAGTATTTCAATGCATTTCGCGTTGTTATGATGTGTTTCTGATACCTAAGAGATTGAGTGGTGAACAAAAACGCGGCCTCAAGCGAAATTCGAACCCGCGCTTCATCCTATCCGTGGACGCGTGCTCTAACCACTACACCACCGAGGCACGGATCACGCCTGAGGCCGCGTGTTTTTTTGTTCACCACTCAATACTCTTAGGATATAGAGCAAAGTCTAAGGTAGTTCCATTGAAAGTAATTTTTTTCCAATTCGCTGGAGGTGCAGCTCACAGTAATGAATTCTTTAATGTTCAGAAACCAAGTTTGTTGTGCTATGTAGCGAGGATTTTAAGAATTGCAAACAGGTGGCACTATAACCACAGTGCAAAAGTCTCCAGAATCATGTTGAATACAAAACTGGTTTTTCAACAAACGTGTACGTAAAGCAACAAGTTTTTGTTGTGAGACAGAACATTTTGTGCTGTAGAGCGCTATTGTGGGTTTGAATTCCCCCTGATGCACTTTGGACCTGAATTAATAGATGGTTCATATTCAAATGATTGTGTCTTACCAAGTACGAATAATATTGCTTCGGATTTTTGATGGATCGAACTTTTCGGAGTTTTGCAAAAAGTGGGACGGGAGTACTGGAAATTTGTAAGAGACATCAGTTCAAATAAGATAGAACTTCAGTGCACAGAATGTGCATAATTAAAATTTTTTTGTTTTTGCATCCGGTGCGACCTATAAAATTTCGAGGAGGAAGAAGAGATTGGGCATGAGTCGGAGGTGTCATGTTTAATGGCAAGATGCGCAGTCTTGAGAGAGGCTGGAAACTGAAACGTTCAAGAAGTGTGTATAGGGCGTGTAGTGTATTCTGGCGGCGAGCTGTGCGTGTGCCTTGCGTTCTTAACTATTTTCATTGCACTTTCCATTTCGTATATGTGTGCGTGGTATATAACATAATCTCTACTGGCTGACACTAGATCTATACCATATATATATAATGTGTGTGCTTTTTCCTCTCGCCCAATTCTGACATGGTTTTCCCCGTTAGCTTTCGTCAGGTAGGTTTGTGTGTTGTCGTGGCTTAGACGGTCATCCGATTAGCGCCAACATACTTCTCCACACTTCGATGAAACTCCTATAAGAAGGTCCTTGATTTGAGCATCACTGGGCTCTCCGTTTACAGACTATTTCTGCTGAGCGTACGCTCTGTGAAAGGCTACTGAGATCGTGTCAAAGCTAACAGCGTGCGAGTATCTGGCGGTTCTATCTAGAACTTTGATACACAAACACGTTTCGCAAGATAGAATTGTGCGTTCCCATTTTTCGAGGCATTTTCTTCTTTTACAGATCTTCGCTCAGGTGTGGAAATTTCGGAATTTTTCGATTGCGATTATTTTATGTTTACGAAAATTGAAGACTTTATGTCACCAGATTCAAAAATTGAAGCAAGATCAGAATTCAGCTACTCCAATTGAGGATTGCAGCAGTCATTTTCCCAGTGTACCCTTTCATAAAAGCTCATTGGTCATTCACATTTGGCATTCATTTTCTCGCTGCATGGGGTAAAGATTTCCTCTGTTTTCCTCAAATGCATCCCTAGCTCTTAAGGGGTGTTTGAGTTTGTTTGATCAGTCAAGTCTAGCAATATTTCTTAGATTGTTTAGAAGGCGAAATGAATACTCCTAATACAAGGCTCACTTATCCGATTGGTCCTCTGGATTTCAATCTACTGCACAATTTCAAGTGTTTTACGTAGAGTGATGCCTGCAAGGATCATGAAAAGGACTGTGATGGTGTTTACCATAGTCGCAACGTTAATGATTTCGTAACACTAATTTGTGTGTTGACAATTGAAGCACACCTGGCCGTGAGTGACCTCAACCATGATTCTCGACGTTCAAGAAGTGACGAAAAAACGCTAGAATGTATAACACAACGATTTGCGCTCGTGAAAAACACTGTGAGGATGGATCAATAACCATCAAAGTAAGAAAGAAAATATCTAACACTCATCAGTACACAAATCGCTGCCGTATGCCTATGGCTTTTTTTACGGATATGGCCTTCCAATATTTGAACAGGAAAAATACTGTCAGATGTTTTCAACGCTACCACAGCGAGGTTGAAAATAGATCTTAGTACGCTGTCTTTTTCAGCAAAACCCTTTAGTCGTCCTCTTCAGACAACGGAGACTATAATCAAACGACGAGGACAAGGTTGTGAACAATAGACCCTTGTCATCGGCTCTGAACAAGAAGACGTCAAAAGCGTTAGCCGAATACAGTTTTTAGTTTATCAAACCTTTTTATTCATGGTTGATATCTAAGGATATCAAGGTTAAACTGATCATTGAGCTGGTAATGCTGCGCGTGTGAAAGGAAAGTCCAAGTTTTCGCATGTTAAATCATACTCAGTATTTTTGATTTCACCCATTCACTCCATAAAACTATAAATTCCGTTGCAGCGAGCACCCGGAAAGTCTTCTGTCACTCTGGGCTTCAGCTTATCTGTGACAATGGCTCTTACACTGTTTAAGACCAAAACATTTTTACCCAGTTTTTTCAATGGGTGTCTCTCCCATACTTGTACATACAGTTCACAAAGTCTTAGGTGAGGCCCAAGGGCCCCGTCTAGGAAGAACAGATTGTATACTTGACCTAATATTCCGCTAGAAATTCAATTCTGACCAGAAATTTTTTTGGGAAAGTGTCCTGTAAAATGATGAGAGGAGGAACCATCATAATGCCTTTGAACACCTTATAAGGTCATTATTATTTTTCCCAATTCATTTCACAATCTCTTGTCTGTGAATTGTATAATATACAATGTGTTAAATGATAGTCTCAAGAGTGTTTTGACGAAATAAAACTAAATTAGTGCTCAGAAACTTTTAGTATTTTCTTCCCCGCCTTGGCAGATTTGAATGGCGGAAGATCGTCTTCCTAGGATCCTTATAGATTTTTTGCAGTGTGATATGAAGGAGATCGGGTGTAATTATCGTCAATAATCCCGGTTGACGAGAACTTGCCCTGCAATTATAGTGCGCAGAAGAGAATGAAAATGTAAGATTGTTGCCATCAGTTATCAACGGCCACCCTACTGTGCCCACCTCAGGGACTCGTCACAAGGTTTAGAAACGGCCAATTACCTTTGCCTAACGGTTGTTTTTTGCAACCCAAAAGTGATGAGGCCGGAATCGATGGGATACAAAGATGTTATGAAACAGAGCGGTGCGTAATGTGAGTGCAGTCGGGGATACGTTTGGGGAACAAATTTCTTTTCGGCAATTGCCACCGTCGGCGGAAAACTGAAATTGATGAACTGATGACTGTGATGATGTTGCACGATGTTCCATGAGGAAAACGGAATGAGTTCCGAACTACCCCATTCAACGCTTGATGAAACGAAAATGTTCCAAATGCTCGAGCTAACGTCCGTCCAGGTCGTGAAGTTCATCATGATGAACGCCCCAGCTCGCAGGTTTTGAGCACAAGTGAATGATCGCATGGCTTGGGCGTAAGCAATAGAATTAGTAGGTCGAGGGATGTTGGTGAAAAAACGGAAATAACAGCGGACTCCCATGATGCCCACCTGTG
This sequence comes from Parelaphostrongylus tenuis, assembly GCA_019055375.1. Taxonomy (NCBI): domain Eukaryota; kingdom Metazoa; phylum Nematoda; class Chromadorea; order Rhabditida; family Metastrongylidae; genus Parelaphostrongylus; species Parelaphostrongylus tenuis. The sequence continues at coordinate 9,592 of JAHQIW010005722.1, forward strand.
TTGTTCTCGACCTTACCGGTCGTTCCAAGCCCTAACGTATTCCACCTGAAAACTGGTCAGCGACTTAACGTAAGCAGCGTTGAAAGATTACTTGGGGATAATGTAAGCTGTGAATCAAAAGCTACTGATTAAAAAAGGTTACTTCTCTAGAAATTTAGTGAATATTCGATAAATCAAATCTCGCCCTGATTTCATAATAAGGCATGTTGGTTCGCTGAAAAAGAACTTATTAGGTTGCGCCTGTACACAATCAAGAGAAGATCGGCCTTCGATTCTCTGGACAGTGGAAAAACCACGTTGGTTTAGCTCTCTTGTTGAGAAATCTATATTCACATACCGCGGAAAGGCACAGTGATTTTGATGCCTATGCTGCTCTGGCGACTAAACTTTAAGGCTCTCTTAAGTGCCACGAAGTATTAAAAAGTTCTGCTCCAGACCAAGCATTACTAGAATCGACGAGATTCAAGCTAATCCGAATGACTGCTTAAAAGTCCGTACAGGACAAGCTATGTTTCAGCCGAACATAAACATAAGTCTAGTTTTTTTGCTGCTACAGCGCAATACTAAAGCCATATTAGGAAACTAAGACTATCACCCATTGAATTCTTTGAGATATTGGTAGCCTATTAGTATAATTGTCTTGAAACATGAAGACGTAAAGCAAGCAAAGCGCGTTTTTCTGCTAAGAGTTCGCACGAAGGATGATGCGGGTGACGGAAAATAATCCACAAGTTCGCGAAAAACTTGATTTTCTTCTGGTTGTTACAGCAATTAAGGAAGTTCCGCTCTTAAAAACCAAATACATCGTTCTAGTCGATTAGTTTTTGGAAGTCTAAAGAAGTGCTTTGTTTAGCGAGATATATTTGGATGAGAATCAAACTTTGTTCTTGGTATTTCAGAATGATATTGGAGCATTTTGAAATAAAATACACATTTCAATTGTTATGATTTGAGCTATAAATGATTACTGAAACTTTAGAAACCTTAGAAAACTGTGCTTGTCCTAAAGGGTCAAACAGGGTACGGATAACGGAAAAGTACTTCAAAACATTTTTAACCGTTAGTCTACACATGGAGTTTCCTAAATTATTACTAGTGTAGCTGTCTACTAATTTTCTAACATCTGCTCGAAAAAATTATCTTACTATTTACAATTCACAGTCTATCAATGTTTTACATGAATACAAAAAAAAAGTAATCACATTTATAATTTTAAATACTTTGCAAATCTTCACACGTTGTACTTTCCACGATCTGTGGTTTCTATGAGTTAAAGTCTGTCCCGAAGCTGTTAACTACGCCCAATAATCTGGAAAAATTGCCATTTCGACGAGCCTGGCGCGAAACTGTTGTTAAAGAGAACATTGTCGAATAGAAAGATATGAAAATTATAAGATTAAGTTCCATACAAGTCGGTTATCGTAAATGTCTTCTCAACCTCTAGAGACAAGATTTCTCTGCTTTCTCTTCAAACTTCTAGCATCTTTCGCTAGCTTGAATCTTGGTGATCTGTCATTGCGCTAGCTTCCTGGCAGCTCTTACTGCCTTGTAGCAGCCTTGTTGTTCTACACCTTGTCGAACATAGCTCATTCATTAGACTATTAGTAGTCATCGATAGTGTAAATTTCAATAATGTTCAACGCTGGTGCTTATTTTCTGGCATAGCATTTCACTGCAGTGTAGCAGGAAAGACAAAGGATTCCACATATTCGGTGACCCTTGTTTACCGGCCAACCTACAGTGTTGGGGTGCGGGGTCGATTAATCGATGCTCTGACGCGTTTGGAACATGTGGGTGTAACTTGTTTTTGAACTGGAATTTTTTCTCCACCTTGAAAGAAACTCATAGAAGACGATTGATTCCGATACTATTAGATTTTCTCTACACGTTCATATGCTTTTCCTGACTCCCGTGGACTATTACGCATGAGAACAATCAAATCGCGCAGAGGATGTGAAATACATTTTACTTTGAATGTTAAAGCGCTATAAAAAGGTTTTTTTGAAAACCGGCGACGTAGGGCTGTAGCCGGAAATCTGAGCTTTCGAATAACCACTAACACTCCTATGAAAAATTTCTGAAAAAATACGAGGTTGGTATCCTTTCCCTCAGGACCCTGGATTAGATAATGAGGCCCTGAGAAGGCGTATTTGGCCGAAACGTCAGCCACAGAAATCGCGAAAACCCATCGACCGGAAAGATGAACAATCGATTGGGAAAAGATTCCAACCTCATGAAGCTTTAAATAAAGATTAGTTTTCTAAGCTTTTCTTTCATTTTCAAAGTTTTATATTACTAACATGCCGAGGTTTCAAGAAAGTCGGTCTTTCGAGTTGTTAAAAATTTCTTAGCTTTCAGAATACCCTATTTACTATGCTATAGCAGCGAAAAATCATGTTTCACACTCAGTTCGCCTTATTCGCTTGGCTAAGGTTTCTGAAGAGCTTTCCACTGAAACTCTTGTGGCCATTTGAGAACAGAAATCCTAATTTTTCACAACCAAATATATAATCTGGTAACATATCTTGGGTCTATCATGAGGCCTCTTATTGGCACATATAGTGCTAGACACGTGTTTTGGCCCTCCACCCTCTTCAAGAGCACGTGCCCTTCGGTTCAGCCAATCCCTTGCATGGGTATGTGTATATCATAGCATCGCGTATGAAGGAATCCACGCCTCAATCAACAATTGACCTGTCAGGTGATAAAATGTCCCACATTGGAATGACCAACAAGTCGATCATTTGTGACTGGTAAAATGATGCTAAATATGTGTTTTTTATTAGGTTCCCACGGGTTGCTGTAAAAGCAGAAGGAACATCACGTTATACCCTCAGAGCTTCTTTTCGCCGATATATATATATATGCATGTATATTATAAAATATGAAATTGTACGAGCGCATATGGCGCGGTGGTTATAGGCGCTCTGCGTCTGTCGCACACGAGGTCCATGGTTCGATCTCGGCGCTCATGCTTCAGCAAGCCATTCATTTCTCCGAGATCAGTAAATTGGTATCAGACTGTTCTCAGACTTGTCTGGGGGGATAAGCAGCACTGACTCAGCGAGTTCAGCGGAGGCCACCACGAGTTATTGTAAAGGCCAGATATGCATTTACATCACCTCAAACTAAGTTAAAAATTGAATACGAATGAGTGGCACGCCTCTTAGGGATTGACCAACGCCAAGAGCTTTATCCTTCATCCTTTAGTGTACATATATTCATGTATATGTATAGATATATCTGTACTCCATTTATGTATGCCCATACATTGTATATATATATATATATTTAAGTATTTATATATGAATAGAAAACATACAAGGTGTAGTGGCACTTGGATCGTAGCAGAACGTCAATAGGAATATGAAAGTTTTCTTAATCAGCAACATTTCTTCAAAATAGCGAAAGTCGCCTTTTCTCAAATGGCGCTACGTATAGGACTTCCAATGCCATACTGAAAGGGCTCATATTCGTTATTTAGAAATGATTTCTCCGTAGAAAAACTTCAACTTTCTACGTAACCGTTAAAAAGATTTTTTCTTTACTCTTTTAGATATTAGCTTTTTGTTTCCATTTTATATACCAAGGAAACCCACTACAAAGTGTAATCGCTCGTCCTCTTTTACAGCGCTTCATGAAAACCTTATTCGAAATTCAAGCTAAGATGTGAATCACCAAGATTTTTTTGTGAAAATGTTGCTGAATTATCGATTAAAATCTGGTGAAAGCCAAGCGGAAATCACGGCCCGAGCAATATGTGAATGCTGAAGGAAAGCGTAATTTTCTGTTCCCACGTTGCTGCAGCGCAATATTACAATATCAAGCCCACTGTTCGAGTTGCCGTCTCTCAAGATATTAGATGAGTATTAAAACTTTGTCTGGAGTCACTTAAACACGCGTGCGGGACACACTCTACACTCCGAAGACAAAATGCACATTCTCACTTCGTTTGCCACAGTGCACCTAGAAACCTTTTCAGAAACAAGCCCAATGTTGAGAATCGAATTTTTTATTCTATTGAAGACTATCAAAAGTTTACTGACAGATTTGTTCCTCAAAAAAAAAAAACCACAGAAAGGCTAATGTACCATTTTGTACACACTTGGTCGCGAAAAAGTTAGGCAAGTTCAATTAGTCTGCGGTTGTTTCCTAAGCCACATCCAACGCTAGCGGATCAGCTGTGTTCACTCAAGGATGTCAGAAAGCATCACACTTCGTATGTTCTCCATTTCCAATGAAGTTTGCTACTTTCGACGGCTGCCTTGAGTCTTTCCACCTACTGCAAGAATTCTTTATTTCGACGTCTTAATAGCAGTGTAATAATTAATAATGTCATAACCATATTATCCAAGATCCTTAAGCGATAACAGAACAGAAGGCCCAAAGTGCAGTGGTTAGTACACGCCCTGGTAAGAATTAAACACGAATTTTAACTCTCAAAGCTCACGTGTCAAAGTTCCCATACCATTCAACATTCTCGGATTTCATTTACCTTTGTCAATTAGTTAGTAGCGAGTTGAGAGCGCTCTAACTCGGCTACTTAGGATGGATAAAAAACAAACTTTACCATCATTCAACATGAGGAGAGCAGTGCACAGGTCCTCAAGGTGTCCTCAAGTATCCTCAAGTCACACATCTACCCTTTTAACGGGTGATATTTGCAGCAAAAATGTGTGTGAGAGCTACTGAGACGTTTAATACATCTGAAAACGGGGTGTATGAGTGTCTAAGTCAGGTAAGTAAGTCTGAGTATTAAAATATGGTGTAGAAAAAGTTCTGCCGTACTTTAAAAATGCATAAAAAAATTCTTGTGTACTAATCGAGCTCAAACAAAAAATAACTGATAGTTCCTACCACATCACGATAATTCAGCCACATATTTAATACGTCAAAGATCCCGCGACAGTAAAAATCGCTATCATTCAATTCGAAGAAAATTTGAACATTTCACTCAATTTCGGGGACATTTTGGATATTCTTGTCACTCAAAAATGTTCTGTCAAATGAAATATTGCCATTGACTGTTTTGAGATGTGGCCGAAATACAAGCTGACAACATGTTTTCACCCTTTCTGAGATCCGTTATGAGCACTTAGACAGTACAAGACACGCGTTTCTGGCCTAAAGCCTCGTCGGCTGCTTTCGTTCAGTAAGTTCCTTGGGAATCTAGTTCTATATAGAGGAATCGGCAACGGATTTTTCACACTAACTGTACGATAACAGTCCACCGTGGCGTTATTCTAGAGCAGTTGATTATCGATGCGTAGCATATGACAGTTATGAAATAAGTGATAGTCATTCCACGCCAACCTTTGTTGCATGGCGGATGCTCCGAACCTCGTATACAACGCCTGCCATAGATTCCTTGTCGCGTTTGCTGTGTGAGGTTTTGCGTACAAGAGAATGACTGGAGATCGGCTATTTTGCAGATTCTGATGAGCACGGTTCAAGATCTCGCAATAGGGTATGACCATTATCGACTGCCCTTTTCTGAACAGCTTCCAGTGAACAGCTCTAGCAAAAGTCCCAGAAGGAATCACCATTTTCTTCTCCTTTTTGAAATCCATAACCGGCGTCGGGAAAGCTGTTTCTCGTGGATATCTCGTGACGTCCCTCTTGCTCGTTGGTCAGTTGGTCACCTTTACGGAATGTCTTGAACAGCGCTGAGCTGTACAGTAGTCTCAAATTTCGTCACTATGCGGCTTGCAGGTTTGTCGATGAGCCCAGAAGAGCTGAGGCCATATTTGTAGCTAAAGTGGAGCTGCAGACGATTTCTGCCCTGGACAGTTCCATTTTGAACGTTGTGTAGACAAATTTTATGTCTTCCGATGCGAAAGGAAATGAGCTCTACGATAAGCACAAACTTGCGCAAAACACATTTGTAGAAGTCATTTTCTTAGATGATATAATAGAACTTTTTTACGACCTATTATGATACTGTTCCAAGGACAGCATTGTACTTAGGGGAGACGAAAAAGTGAAATACCTTTTGGAATATGAATTAAGAAAATAATCAAATGAAAGGCGTGTTGAGACACGCACAAATTGTAATGGGAGTTCACTAAAGCCGTAGTAATATATGATTTCTAATATGATGTGTGGGAAGGTTGCGAAATATGGATTATCCGTGGGAACAATTTCGATATCCAGTTGTTGTGTGAGAAAAAATTGAGATGTTACATATTATGGAGACGAGAAAAAATTACGATTTACGGCGCATGTGTGAGAAGAAATTACGTAATGCAAAGTGTTTTCATTGCTCATTTGGATGCGTAGATGACCCCTTTTCACATCTCATGCTGAGATCAGCATTCCTTCCTTCGTCATTATTGCTTCATTTTGCAAGTGTTCGAGTTTACGTTTCGATTCGGATTCAAATTGAAGCTCTTTGTTTTTTTCCTCATCAACATTTGCTACTGTTATTCAAGATAGCCGGGCAGAGATGTCTCAGGTAGTCACGGATAGGCAGTTCCGAGTTTGAAAGACGTTCATTAATTAGCGACCCGAATTTTAACTGACATAACCACCAGAAAGCGGTTTACACGAGTAGTCGATCTAGTGCTTGAAGACCCACGTAACAGCTGAGTCATTCAACACTTGCAGGTTGGAACTTTATAAAATGACTTTTCTGGGGTTTTTTTTAAGAAAAATACCAAGGGCTAACGAGAGAAGTCCTTGAAATGCTATTGCAGGCGCTTGAAATTGTTTTCAGAAGTAAAGATTTTCAAGACATTTGGGCGTTATTCTCCTCAGAAATACGTTTACAAAAGTTCTTTTAATGGTGATTTAATTTTTGAGCAAGAAAGTTCATAAGAATCGAAATCTGACTAGATAATCCCAAAGATCCGCTAGCAATGTAATAGAAAAAATGGACTACGATTGCAAAAGTTGTCTTTTATTGATAACTAGATCGTATTATGGAGATCTTGAGAATTTCTCAACATATCTTACAACATCAACATTAAGCATTACAACAACATCAAGGAGATAAAAGAAAATGTGCAATAACAGCTGGAAATACGTTCCTTTTCGCAAGGATGGGTTTTTTTCCTTTGATAAAGGCAAGATTTTGTGAAGCATTAGCGCTAATCTTGCTAAAATTATTCAAACAGATGTCTCATTAGGGGGTTTTTTTTTAATTAGAGCACGGAGCAATCGTCGAAACCGTCCGGACGGCGCGGTCAACTGAGGATTATGACGACCCTTATCGTCCATGAAAGGATACCATTGTCGCTCCGAGCGCCACTTGTGTGATGTGACGTAAATATGGTAATTTATTTGATAATTTGAATTTTGAAAGGGCGCTATCGTTATAAAATGATGGATGATTACTGGAAAGACTTCTTTATTGATAATTTTAGTAAAAAGGAACACTCATATATTGAATTACTTCCTAATTTTCGAAGAGAAAATCACCTTCCAAAGAGGACTATATTTCTAGGTGTTAACAAAACATTTCTTCTTTTTTTACTATGTTTATGCAGTCAATCAATAGCTAGAAAGGTGCTGATTTCAATACTAGGCTTGGAATGTGATAAGACTTCCGTCATATGTTCTACTAACCAGAGAACTTTCTGCTGTTGGAAATCGCTGTTTGGACTTCACAGTGGATTTTTTGGTAGTATATGGTAAGATCTTAAATCCGTATGTTTAATTCTAATTCTATCGCTGTAAAAAAGATAAATAATCGTTAAGGCTTCCTTTCAACAGAAAGGAGCGTCAAATTAGACATTATTCTTTATTTTTCAATATGAAAGCTACACAGTTCAGAGAATTCTACTCTTTTGTACATTTCTTTCGATGATGTCACAGATGTGTAACTCGAAAAACACAATATTCAAAATGTGAAACTTTTGAAAAGAATTTTTATGTAGAGATTTCCTGTATGCAGCCGCTGTAAGCCGTATTACAGTTCGCATACATCAATTTGAAGAGTAGTTCTTTAGAAGAATGCATTGTTCTCATTCAGGCTTTTTACCGACGCTGTACAATTTCTGCTCAAAATATTCATTAAACAATCAACAACACAATCAACCATCATCATTCAACAAGAAATCAATCTGGAAAATCAGTACCTCTCAACAATTAATTAGGTTGGAGGGAAAGTTGGGGCACTTTTGAAAAATTGAAAATTCGTGGATGAATTCCAAGTAAAAAACAATAATAACTACTTTTCAGAATAAAAGCCATCGCTTTCTACAACTTTCTATCATCGACTCGTCAAGTTTCAGATTTGGTCGAAGTGCCATACCCTCCACTTTGAATTAAAGAACTCTTGACACGCTTCTTCGCCTTCATCAAACGATCAAATCAACGACCCTCCAAGAAGTGGTGCACTGATCGGAAAAAGCGAAATCGGATGGAATTCATTCTGGACTGTAGGTGCGATGCGGCGGAAACTCGACTCCGTCCAATTCATCAATCTGATCTATCGTCTTTTTGCAGTGTGCGCTCTGGCATGTCTTGCTGCATCAACGCACTTTATGATCGGGCTTGTATCGTTAGACATGGCCGAGGCTTGTAGCAAAGTGTAAATAGAGACAACTAAAATCTAGGCATTCAGTGGGAAAATCTCACACAAGAAACTGTAACATTTCCATGATTTGCGTGGGAGTTATCCCATGCTTATTAAAGTGCCCGCAACATCTGTCCAACCGTAGAACATTTGAGATTAAGAAAAGATCAACAGTTATAAAAAGATAAAGGATAAAGCTCTCGGAGTTGATCAATCTCTGAGGGATGCGCCATGCAATCGACTTCAATTTTTACATTCGTTTGAGATGATTGAATGCATATCTGGCCTTTACAATGACTCGCGGTGGCCTCCTGCTAAACCGAGTCAGTGCTGCTTATCCTCCCAGACAAGTCTCAGATCAGTCCGGTACCAATTTACCGTCCCCGGGGATGGATGGCATGATGAGTCATGAGCGCTATATCGAACCATTGACCTCTGTGCGACGCAGAGCACCTCTAGCCACTGTGCCACATGCGCTGTGTCATCAGTTATGTAGGGATCAAATCTAGTAGAGCAAGAGCCTAAAGCAGTTTCATCTTTGTACATTATAAAGTTCCTATCTATACTTCTAAATCTCTAATTGGACTTCTTAGAGTGCCTACGACCACAAATCTGATAGACAGTATTGAAACATTCCATACAGACACATCTTACACTGACTGCACGTAGTGCACATTTGTCTAGCTTTTTTCGAACCGACGGATTTTTGAAGAATGCGGAAAATACGCTCAACTAGTAAGAAATAGAAGGCATGAAGCGTTATTTTCTAAATGATCTTCACATTGTAGAATCCAGCGCGACGTTCAATTACCGGCTCTTCGTCCCCACAACATCATCGTTGTCTTCCACATTCCTATCACCTCGCCGTAATTCTAGAATCTAAATTATAACGAGATTATTAAAAGTGGTCAATATTGGCGACTTCTCGAAAAATAAATAGAGGGATAAAAAAGGAAATAAACAAGTTTTAAAGTACAACATCCTGTGTTCGGTGATATTTTCACTGGTTATAAAATGTAAAACGCTCGTTGTCGCTAACTCTTGATGTGGGGACTGGAGCACCCACACAGGATTGGCAAAAGACGAGAAAGGGTAACTACCCGACTGACGAGATCGCAAGATCGAAACACGTGCGTCGGGCTCTATAAGTCAGCCATTTTGATAGACCACTGACATGCGTGGCTCAAAAATAATTATGTGACTTATTGAAAACAAGTTTTCTTAATCCCATTTGACTTTAAAAACACTTACCGAGCTCCGAATTCTTCTGTGATGGATCGTCAATAATTAGAGCACTGGGGATATTTCCTACTAAAAATGTGAAAAATATGGGTATATTTACGTATGCCAGTGTATACAACATAATGCTAGAACGAAAGGCATTAGACAGCACTGAGAACCTGGGAAACGTGAAGTGAATAGAAATGTATGCGAACAGACGTACGGAGGAAAACGAAAGGTTATCTATAAAAATCAATCTCGTTCTGTATAAAAAAAGAACAGTCGAGTGAGATTAGTTTAATCAAAAAGGTACTCTCTCCACTGAGATCGGCTCGCTATGTAGATGAACATCGAAGAATCAAACAACAACCCATGGACAACCGAGTCGGATTATCACTGCATTGACAAGGGTGAAGTGGCAAGACGTCTGCCAAGCTTATAATCTCTTATTGATGAGATTGCTAGCAAGATATAACAGAAATTGCATGAAAGATCAAAAGGGTAAGTCATAAAGCTTTCGACGTTGGCCAAACCCTGAGAGACTCACCATGTACTCGACTTCATCAAGCGTCGTCTGGGTGGCAGAATGCGTAGGTGGCTCTACAAGGACTCGATGGCCTATCCAATGAATCAAGTCGGTGCTGCATTCTATCAAATAACTCTGCTATCAATTCGCTGACCGCAGAGAGATCGAAGGCTTGGAAGCTCGAGGTGCTGGATCGACTTACGGACTACGTGTGTTGCAAAGTACTTCTAACCACCACGTTACACGGGCCTGATGAGCAGCAGATACATAAAGACATTAGCGAATGATGCTCCAAGTGTGGTTGTTGATAAGTTGCATTAGTTCTGTTGGCATAACATAAGATTAAGCACTACACAGATATAGCTGCACCGCGCAGAAAAAAATGGTTCTACAAGTCCCACGCCTTTTTGTGCTGTACAGTGTAGGAAATCCCAAAAACCTGTGCTGCCATTATATTGTGACAAAATTGAAAACTAAAATGAGGTAAAACCTAAACCATGTAAAAAAGAAACAACGAGCAACTTACAACATTTTCTGAAATTGACTATCTTCACGGAGGCGTAGATTGAATAATGTAATGTTTTTTATGAGAAGGTACGAGGTTATTAGTAGTAGAATTTACTGGATGACATTCGGAACAACATAATAATGGCTGAAATTTGCGTTTTATCGCTTTATTTATAGCCTGAAAGAATTGAATTGATTTGAAATCTACTCAGTGAAACCTCTAATAACCTTGGTAGAAAAACTTTGCAAACAAATTACGACAGCGACTACTCTAGACGTCCAGAAAAATAATGAACCGTTCACAACGCCCCTTGCTTCTAATGACGCAAAACCAATAACGCTGCTTCAGAAGCGCAGATTTGGGCAATGCGCTAACAGTGACTGAAATAGCGCAGACACTCTTAGGAATCAACTTGCCCGTATGCAGTTGTGTGACTTTCTCTGTGAAGCGGAAATCTTCGAAATTGTTCTAACGATAGAGACGACGATCGTATGAGATCGAGTACGGTTTACTTGATCTCTTGTAAGGCATGCGGGAAGAATAGATTGCCAAAACGAGTAGACCACTCTGTGTTCGCATAAAAAAGCAGGTTTCATCTTGAAACTTGAAGTAGAACAGAACACTCCACTTGGCGCACACATAGAATGGTAATATAACGAATAGTTTAATAAATAAAATCTATTCTACTATTATTTTGACGCCTTTGTCGTCCTCAGAGCTTTCGATTCAAGTCGATTGTCTACAGTCGTTCGTACTCGTTGTGGTTGCTCCTTGACAATAATTTGTTTGGTATGACTATTGGCTAACAAAGAGAGTAACGATTTGAAAAATTCTTTGAAAAATTTTTTTAGTACCTTCGTGGTACTGGCTCAATCATCCAAAGCGTATGACTAATTAATAATGCTGAAGTTGAAGGAAAGTCGGTTTTTCAAGTTCAACGAAGGAAATTCCTCCTTGATTTTTATTCATAATTTGGCTCACGTAAAACGATCTTTGAAGAAATTATTAGTGACACGCTACACCACCGAGCTAGCAATCCATCTGAGCAAGGCCGTGCAGGCAACACTGAGCTGTGATTGAAGAGAAACTCACGGAAAGATTCCATGCATGCGTGCTTAGTGAAATGAATCAAAATGAAAGAGATCCAAGATTCTGTCAAAAGTCGTTTTGTGAAAACCACGTATAGCTTTGACAGGAGTTTGAGAAATTGACAATAATCGTAAACAATTGCAAAACTGATAGAATAGATTTGAAGTATGAAGCATAGCGAAGATTCAGTTCAAAGGACGTTTGAAGAATGTCTTTCTAGCTTATTACCAACGAACATACAAGCATTTTCAGCTTAAGCAAATTTCCGACCAGTAGATGATTAGTTGTACTACTTCTTCAGATTGTAAGCTTGCTAGTGATCTACAAGGCACTGCGGCGGAGTCATAGGGTAAAGCCCTAGGCGTTGATCAATACTTAGGGGACGCGCATGCATTCGTCTTCAAATTTTTAGCTTCCACTGAGGTGATTGAGTGCATATCAGGATTCTACATCAACTCTCGATAAAATATCGCTGTATCGAGTCAGTGGCTTATCCTCCCAGACAAGTTTCGAACCAGTTTACCGACCCAGAGGGATGAATGGCTCGGTGAGCCATGAGCGTGCGAACGAACCATCGACCTTGTGTACAACGCACAGCATCTCCAGCCACGACACCATATGCACTCCTAATCGAGTCATAATTGACTACAAATATAGAGGTTAACTTTGGAGCACCATCGGGACCTGCTAGGCGTGAGATCAAACCACCAATGAAGCGTGTTTTGAGGGAAACCTCTATTCACTGTGTTACCCCATGGATACGTATTTGGTGCTTTTTTTCGAAGCTCAGGCCCGTGCAAAATAGATAAGCCACGAGTAGAGTTTTGAAGCTCTGCATAATCGTCGCTAACTGCGTTCGTAGATGACTGTGTACGCCACAAAACTAACAATATTCGGAGCACGTGCTCTGGATAATTTGTTAGAAGAGGTGGAGATTTTCAACTTTTTCTTTTTATTATGATGGAACTAACTTTAATAACGTATAGATTAACTATGTAGTACGAAACTTCGTTGTGTTTCATGTTCTGATCTCGAAAGAATTTATTAACTACTAAGATTTTCAATGAATAATCGTTGTGCCTGAAATCGCGAACATGAGTTCCTGTAACAGTATTGCTCGAATTAAGGAAAAATAAAAATAGATACATAGGTATAGCTCATTCATTAAAGGGAACTTTGAGTTTCTGTTAAAGGTGCGTTAGTAGCGAAGCCGTTCATCACGAGTAACATTCTGCTTCGACCCACATCCCATGTTCTCAGGGCCTCTCATGTCTCCAAGGCGGAAAAATTGCTACTACGTTTGTCTGGGAGCAACATTCTTATAGTCCAAATGAGAATGCTCTATTTTCTATCTCAGGGCATCATGGTAGATTGGCTCAGTTAACTTTCTACGACTTATATATATATATATATATATATATGTATATGTAGGAAGACGACAGTCCTAAATCAACAGCAAAACCCACACACGGAATGTTTGACAACCTTCGCGAGTGATGGGTGCGAGGAAACAAATCAATTAAAGGACGTACTGATATTCCATAGTAGTTGTGAAGGGGGGCCGTGTTAAATGTGAAAGTATAGTTGTAATTCGAAAGACCGACTTTCAGTGAAAACCTCCGCATCAAAGTCAAATCATGAAAAATCAACACTCAGTTCTTTAAACCGGTACGAAGTGGGTTGCTGCTGCCGTTGAAGTGATATAATAGCAGTACAAATCGCATTCTTATGTTTCGGCGACACCGCCTTCTTCAAAGCCTGGACGTTCACTACATGTAAGATGTTCTTTTTACAAAAAAATTGAATACAGATTTTGCTCTCTGAGCTTTGAGGGCCGTGGAATTATTCAAGCACATCACGAAAAGTCGACACACTTATGTTTATTGCTCGGCGTCATTTTCCTCATAGAGGAATATAGCCTAAAGGATCGGATGAATTGAGGACGATGCTAGTGATCTGCCCCGGTAGGACGAATCAGACAACTGTATAGCATTTAGAACTCAATGACTCAAAACATGTTATATCCTTATCAGATTACTGTTCGAGCAAGATGTATAAAAAGCGGTTGAATGGAGAGTCGGTATGATGTTCCGTTATTGTGATTGATGTTTTGGTGTCTTCAGATTCCTCCTGACAGCAATGACGAATCGTATGTCTACTGCCTGCTCCATCTTTCTAAAACTATCTGAAGACCACCTGGCGCATACTCACTTTCAAAGCACAAGTTTTATGACCGTCTAAATATTGATAGCATTGCTAACTTTCTGTTCACTCGTACTAAGGGCTGTATGTCCGTCGAGACGACGAAACGCCAGAAAGTGAATCTCCCGCTTCTGCAAGCGGCAAAGGCAAAGCGAAAACGATTATCGGTCACTTAAGTCGACTATCGTAGTAATTTTTTCTATTCCTATCTTATTCTGATGAATGTTGTTTTTCTTAACATAAATAGAACACTCCACTCAAGTCAATGCTACTTTGAAGTTTCAAGTGTCGATACATTGGTCACAGTAAAAATCAAGTACGTGTATGTCCATGAACAGAAAAAACCAATATGTTGTCTTTACCGAGATTTTCGTGCTTGGTCGATAATAGTTCCACGTTTTTATTCAATTGTATATTTAGACGATGCTCTCTTACATTCTACTGCGCGGATCCCAGTACTTCTAGCATTCCATTCGTTTTGCGACTTCTTCTTGAAAGACGTAGAATACCGGCCGAGCATGTCTCCTTGCAAATTCGAGGATAGCCTGACTGTGGCTTTCTATAGCGCGATCGTTGCTGACTGTCGGCCCCGTGTCGCGACGAGTACTAAAACCACTCGGGAAAGGCCCTCCTACACGTTTTTAAGGTCCTGAAATACTGGTATACTACTATAAGTTGATGAACGATTGAATTCTATAAAGTCGAAGCATGTTTGAAACTAAAAAATTTACCTTTTGATGGAAAAGGAATAGTTTGTTGTGCCCTACAGGAAGTACCTTGTGTCATTTTTCATCCAATTTTTTTGAATCTGCACTTACTTCATTCTCGACTTTTAACAAACATGTCAGGTAAGTTCATCTAGGGGCAACTTTGCTGCTAAGAAAGCACTCCAAGTATTAGGTATTCTCGTAAATTTTGACATTAAAGCAAGAAACACCAAAGTTATTGACCAGGAGTGATTAAAATTGCTTAACAGCACTATTCAAAGTGCGCGCCATTAGCCTGAGCATATTTCTGCCATCTTTCAGGTAATAAATAAATACCGCTTTGTGCAGACTTTTCTGAGCTTTCTTGTGATATCAGATTCGTCCACTCTTGCCGCATCATGGCCGCTGAACGAAACTTTCATCAAATTTTGGTGTTTTACGAGTACGAATTGGGATGAGATGCACAGACCATCTCCGAGAACATCAAACGTGGAAGGCTCAAGCATTTGTGTCTAGGCGGGCATCTGGACCATTGTAAGCCTGCCCTATCACATTGACGTTGTCCGCGATCTCATCGTGCTTCAAGACAACGCAACACTGCAAGTCGCCAATAGAGAAAGTTGACCGGACTAAGCTGTGCGTTCGTGGATCATCCGCCGCGCAGTCCCGATTTGTCTCCTTCTGACTATCACCTCTTCTAGTCGCTGAAGCACTTTTTGAGTAAGAAGAAGTTCCAAGACATCAATCATTCGCATAGAGGATTGACAACGCCTTTGGATCCAAGGATGAAGAGTTCTGTGAGCGCGGTAATGGTTTGTTGCCTAAAAGATGGCAGAAATGTGTTCAGGGTGAATGGGCATATTGTAAATATTGTTGTTAAGCAGTCTCATTTACCTCTGGTTAATAAATTTGTTGTTCATTGTTCGAATGTCGAAACTTCTAAAAAGACCTGATATTTACGCTCCTCTGCACCCTCTGGTCCAAGGTATTTTTATTTGTTCCACCACAATAATCTCAACTATACCTCATTTCTCGATATGTCTGCACTGATACGGCCATACGCATTCCTTTATGTGCAGTAACATCTCATTACGTGACTTCGAAACCCTAAATTTCGTGGTTGTAATTTTCATGTGATACGTTTAACAATGGTGTCAGTCTACCTCTAAGCGGCTCCATCTAGAAGCATCAGTGACTTGGAATATCTTCTGAGCACTACCTTCAAACCACACATAAATCACAGATTAGTGATTGGATTATATGTCCGCAAGTTTTTTGTTTTATTGCTTCATGTTCACGCGAATCGTTCAATTGTTGTCTTTTAGAATCTATTGCAAAAACTGAACGTGTTCCAAGTTCTTGTGAATTACTAAGTGAATAGATAGCCTTTGCTAGTTTGACAGCGTTAACACTGATCTGTTTCTAGGCCATCGATCTAAATATATTTCACTAAGCTAGCGAGATATATCACTTTGTTGTTTTCAACTTTGGCCTAAAAAGATATTTTCATGCATTATTAGGCCAACACGTGGTTGGTGATGAGTTCTACTCATCTAACGTTCCGACATCGCCTTGTTCAAGGCCGTGCTATGAATCTCTGTTTTACAGGTGGTGGTTTTTGCTATACGGGTGTCGTTGCAGTATGGAATACATTGAAGTATGAGAAAATATGAAGCTCATTTTCTTGATTTTATCGAGAAGAAACAAAAGAACAACTGCCTACTGTCTACTGATTCACAATAGCTACAGCAGCCTATATCTACAAAATAACCTCGTTTTAATCACGTTATCCTAATTCAAAAGTGAGGAAATTTAGATGTGACACTCTTTAACGTCACCCGCCACAGCGCCTCCACACGATAAGATATTGCCTAATCAAAAGAAATGTAACAAAAAAATTCAGGTGTCGAAATATGTCACTGAAAAGAAAGTGACTACTGCAGATATCTCACCGGTAACTTTGAAAACACCCCCAAAGAGGGCACTCGTGGCGAGTGTTAAAATAGTTTAAGTCTTATCGTTTGCGAGAGTTTTCTTAAAAATGGTTATTTTCATATAAGTCAGTAACAGAACTTTAACCAATGGGTCTTATTTTTGCACCTCTTCTCCGTTTTGTTATATTGAATGTAATTTAGCCTAATAAATCTCTTACGGTAGCTTTACGGTAACATGAAATATCAACGTAAATTAGAACGTTGCATCATTCTAATGGGCGCAACTAAAATTCTCGCCATTGCAGGCGTGAAGAAGGGATGCTTCGAAATTCTTTAAACAATTAGCGCTTTGTTTAATATTCGTCTAAAAATCTTATGAGACATGCTCCAGCTCGTGATGAAATCTTCATTCACAAGTTGCGATTTTTCGTCCTTATTAGGGAGGTCCATAAGTTTGGCACTAGAGCAATAAACATCAAATTTAGCAAACTAGAACTAATTAAATTGCACGATTTCAACATCTTTTAAACTCCGCAGTTTTTTGTGAACATTTTAATATAAAAGTTGGAGATACTTGCTTTATGTTGAAGCTGTCGTGGTAACAAATTCCTTGTATCCACCGTCGAAGAGATTTGGAAACTTTTTTGAGCTTTGCTTTGTAAGGTGTTTGACGTTTCTCGCCTTTTTCCTACATGTTATCAAATTATGGCCGAGTCGAATCTTTCCAAACTCTTGATTCGTGTCGATTGCGCACAATCGTTCATGCCCACGGTGTGACTCTCATCTTGCACAAGTGATGTAACTTCACTCAGTAATGCCTTTTTGTACTCGACGTGTGTTAATAGACTGATACTCCGAATTCTTCGTTGAAAGCAATAATTGATCGTTGGGTAGCGATCATCAAGTCCTTCTAGAACTACTCGAGTAGTTTCCTGAAAATCAGTCATCATTCTCGATTTTAGATGCTCATCCTTAGCCTTTAACCCTTGAACTTACCTTCCAGAAGGCTCATATTATTGGTACAAAAACTTCCGAACCAATAACAATCGCCATGTGTTTGGAGAAGCTTCCCTTCCCTATGCTTTACTGACATTCATTTGTGTTCACTATTCAAGTTTACTCGAAAAGTTTTGTCATTCGTTAGTAGCTGTGGCGTAGCATTACAACTACAGACGTGATATAAGGAACGTTCAATATATCTTGAAAAACTGCGGCTTTCATGCTCATCATTTTGAAGGTTCTCCAGGAGACCTGCAGCAAAATCACGGAAAAAACGCCAATCGATAGAATACACAATTTTATCATACTCATTTTTACCTAGCGACATTCAGTAGCACTCAGTATCGGAATACCTCAAGTGTGAGTATCAGAAGTGGTCCTTTCTCAATGTCAATCACTTAAATTCAGCTACCAGATCTGGCCACTTCTTAGTGAGCGGAAGAATATATCCTAGTTAGAGCTTTGAAGTGATTTCGTAGTAGACGTTTCTCCAATGGTTTACTTTTACTCGTTATTTTCATCTTTTTCATACTTCTCCAGCTTGTTTCTTTATGACCAGTAGTGGGAAACCGACGAATCTTCTCGATGCATAGCCAGAAAAACTTTTTCTGTGATTGCTTAGTTAATGAGCTTCGCTTTTACACTTCAAAGAACCACTGAATACAAATTTATCACATTGAACGCTTTCAAGTAAATACTGCATTACTCCGACAAATCAAAACCCATGTGACTTGACAATTTATTGCCATCGTTGCAATAATTTTTGGTTAAATAGAATGTGGCCAACTTCAGTTTCCACCGACTGTGGCAATTGCCGAGAAAAAATTCGACGCAAAGAGACCCGATGCTAGCATTCGAACAGCTCTGTTCACTACAGCTTGCCAAATCATTCGAGAGCAATTCGACGTGATGATATTTGTAGTCTGTGCATACATTTTGTTACAGAGTAAAGTTGTACGGAAAAGGAAAGCTGTTCAAACCATGAGAGATCCAGAAATTGACGTGTAGGTGGTGTTAACAGACGTTATTGTCACTCCGTTCATCATTTCCGTATCACACATTCCACCGTTATTCCCAATAGCAGTGCAAATTGCTGTCACTGTACTGCCCACGATGATGCAGCGCCGTCGAGTCATATCCATCTTCACTGAATAAAAAATTAGATCTCCTAGGAAAGCACAATTTTTTGCAACAAAAAACTCCAGCAAGTCTGAGCAGTTGATTTCAAATCCTGGAAACCTCTCAAGCCAACACTTACTTATGGAACACTGCATTATTTTCAAGATAAGGTTTGATAGAAAACGCGAACGCCGTTGATTCTGTAGCCCTTAATTTTAGTTTTATTATGGTAGTTTCCCTCATATTCAGAACAATTTCTGGCTATTCAACAGGAATCCGTTTTTCGAGTAATAACAAACACGACAGTTCTTCCTTTCCAATGCCTGTTATCTTTCTCCCAAGAGCTTTTCAAATGAATATAGATTTTTGAACACCTACCCTCTTCCATTCGAGTAATGGAAACTCCAGGGCATTCCATCGGCTCGTAACTGACGTTAATACTAAGCTGATCCAAAATGGACGAGATTTTAGCATTGGGTAAAAGTGCATTACGGGCCTGACTTTCGAGAACACCAAAGACCTGGAAACATGCATCTTTTACTAGGCTGAAAATTTTACTCAAAAAATTCAAAAGGCCTGATAATCATTTTTTGAGCTATGCATGTGGTCTGTTATAGGGCAAGTTACAGAACCCAATACACGTGTTTCGACGTTGACAGTCTCATCAGTCGCGAAAAAAGCGAAAGCATTCGGAGTTTCAGAGCTAAGGACTTACTGTTTGCATCACAAGACGTTGTACAAATGCTCGAGCCGCTCCAATGTTGCCTGCAATACCAGGTACTTGAGCATCAGCTCCAGTGTCTCCAATGTAAACCATCGCGACAGGCAAAGAGAACCCGCTAACTGTGAAAGGCCTGGTGCTTGCTACAACGACATTTCGCAGTTTTTTTTTTAGTGTGTTATCAAACATTATATTGAGGAATATTGTTTCAGGCTTGTTTTTCGCCCTTTAACTTGTAAAATAGGGATTTGAGGCCTGTTTTCACTTGCCGGTCGGCAGCTACACCACTTTCGATCGCTGATAGCATCGTTCTTATACCGCTAAACATCAACCAGAGAGAACGAATGTTGATCGATTCTGACGTCTGCGGAAAAATTGGTCTCCGAGTAAATTTGAAAAACAATGCTTATGAGGAACGGACTGGCGAGGAATGTTTCATTGAAATTTAACGAAGTGAATATCTCCAATGTTCCACTTACGCCTATACAGGTTGCAAAGTCAACATGATGAACAATCTAGCGAGAGGAAGGAAGCGACTTAGGGAGCGTTCAAAAGCATGTAGAACGCTGTAAACAGGTCGAATGATGGCATTATCAGAAGTGCAGCCGAAAGGGCTATGCTGAGAGTGCCCCGTATCTCGCAAATGTGGGAAGAGTTAAGTAACGTCAGCGATCGAATTTTGATGATGCCGATCTACAGGATAGGCTATTGGAGAAAAAATGAACCGAACACTTGATGCGCGTTAATAACATCCATTGGATGAGAACAGTTACCTACTAGGTTCCTCAGGATGTCAAGCGCTACACAAGAAAACCACGAACACGATATTCCGATTTATCCACGAAAAGTTGGAGGAAAAACATGATCCGCAGTAGATTTCTAAAGTAAGGAGGACTCAGTGGACAACTCTTGCAAGCGATAGGAATGGTAAGCAGTTTTTTTGTGCTTGCTCGATTCATTCAACGAGACGGCAAGTGATACTTTGATTCGAAATCCTTTCACTAGAAGCCACGAATTGCGACAGGTTTTGCATACTGATGAACTGTCACATAAATTCATTCTGACAGGAATTCAGGGGGAAGCGGGGAAAGGAGGGCGTCATGAGCGGTTGTAATGCTCATTGCGGCGCGCGGGGTCGATCCCAACCCCTAACACTTTTCGGCAGTCAACATCGAACGCCCTATGGAGCGCTACACCAAAGTTATCCTCTGAATTGCAGGGACACTTGCTCAATCAGTACTTTACGACGCTTGAGAAGGAGGCGAAAAAAACAAAATGAATGTTGGTAGTAGGATCCGCTCAATGAAGAAAGCACACTCTGAAGACGGATTAAATAAATGCTGAAAAGTACAAACTAAAATCTATAAGCTATATTTAAGATAGGAAAGTTTGTAATAGCATAGCATTCTTGTAATCGATACCTTGACCTGGGGGCATTATTCCACAGCCCAATACTGTTGAGATTGTATTTATTAGCAAAATCATAAACGGATCGCTCAAAAATTCTGCTATTTTCATTTTTGGCTCCTAAAATTTGAGTGGACATTTTCGACATAATTGAAAATACGTTTTTTATCTTTTGTTTTTTATCGATTACAGGCGACAACTTAGTTCTCAGCACCTATTTGTGAGTGATGTAGGTGCGTCAACATTTTGACTTTTCCAAAGCTTCAGAGGTCCCCAATCCGTTTAGTATGAAGTAAAAATTTTGAAAATAAGTATTGTAAACCGTTGACGGTTGTGTTGATAGATAAAGCGTTGAGCATAGAAAGAGTGATATCAAAACGGGAGTCGGTAGTACAATGGTTTAGCACGCGCTCCCAGAAGGAGTAAGATCTGGGTTCGACTCCCAGCTGACTCAGATATTTTGCACAGCATTCTACATTATTGGGTTCATTATAACATCATACCACCGCAATAGGCAATCAAATAAAAATGAGTTCTATTAAGTAATGCGACAGACTGTGCTATCCCGAAGCACAGGGGAATTGGTTAATGAAGATGAAGTGGTATGTCAAACTCTGTATAAGGACGAGGTGCGGTGAAAAGCTCAGTAAAAAAGAAATGTCATCGAATGCACCGTTTCCTCAAATGTTGCTAGCTGAACTCGGTCTCCGCCTTTTCATTTATGATGTTGCCAACAATGATTTCCATTTTTCTCAGAAAAAAAAAAAACATTTGAAATCGGAAAATGGTTGCGTTATAAGTGTGTTTTTAAGGAAAATCTGTAAAAGAAGTTATCGATTTACGAAAACGTTGCAGAACTTTCGGTGTGAAACGTACCTGACAATAAATTTCTAAGAATCAGAAATCGCTTTTGTCAACCTTTGATATTTTTATTGCCCTCATCCCCACTCAGTGTGCTTATGAATTCTGCATTGTTATCGAGAGGGCGAGACCAATAATCAATGCAAGAATTTCTACAAAATCTCACCGTAGGATTGGAAACAGGTCGGGAGTGAGATGACATCAAATATTCACCGAAATGAAGAACAAGAGGGGAAACCGCGTCTGAATTAGTTGCAGAAAAAAGAAACTAGACTAAGTCACTAGCTTTGTTGTAAGAACAAGAATGCTACTTACTAGAGGGCTGGCAATGTTTGATAAGAAAGTAAAGTGGACGCCTCGAAGAACACAAATGACGTGAAGCTAAACTGATCCCTCCTGAGTAACCTTGTGGAACGTCTTGAATTTCTCATTAAGGCCAATCTCTATGAAATGTTATAAATTCTCCGCATTTTTTCCACAATCTGAAGGCGAAGCAAATCTTGTTATTGTACATTACGTATATTGCAGTCTCATTCCATCTGTGTAAAGGTCGTACTCTTTGATAGTTTATCTCATTTCTTATTGTGTTTAAGGATTGAGTGAAAAGCCCAGATTGTTATTCTTGCAGCATGACCAACCAATATAAGTTATCTCGTTTCGAAGGTCTTCAAAGTAATTTGGATACGAACTGAATGGTAGACATTCAATGATTTCCTATTCATCAGACATAATGACTCTGGCCCCACAGCAGGCACAGGGTATTACCATTTGAGGAGATATTTCTGTCGGCAAAAAAAAGCTACTCCGATCAAGAATATGACCTTTAAACCTAAGTCTAACGTGTTTAAAGATATGAAAAGCGGCCCTTTGAAGTGAATACCACATCTTGTTATACAACAATAAATCTCAGTGCCCATTAGCATCAGTGATCGATAAACACTACTCTGGCAGTTTGGCGATGGTTAAGGAAATCGTTCGTCAGTTCACACAATTAGTATTTGACAAGGGCGGCTGGAAGTGCATCTCCCGAAAATCTTGCCCTCAGATTTGTGCAGGTAAGGAGATGGCATGAAAAATTTTGAGTCTGATGTGACTAAAATTACAGTTGCCAGTGAGGAAATGAAAAGCTTCATCTCAATTACCCTGTGTTAGCAAGGTATCCGATTTGAAATAAAATGAATCTGTTTTATCTATTTCTTGAATGACAAATCAAAAGCACCGTCAGCACTGTATAATATATCAACTTTCTTATAAGATTTTTTAATGAAGTTCTCATGGAACTGAAAAAACTAATATTGTGATGTAGCAGCCCGATTTGTTTCGAACTAAATTGCTGCGCGAGGAACAGTCTCACTAAAGATTACGCTTAATGCACTTTGAAAACAGCACTCGGCGACTTCTAGCCTACGTTTTCATATTAATGTTTTATAGAAGATCATTTTCACCAGACTTGTATCACTGTGTAATCTCGTGTGGAATGTTGTGTGATAGGCGTCAGTTCACCTCAGCGTGCCGATAGTTTAGTATGAGAGCAACTTCATTCAAACGTTACTTCACCCTACATGATCTCATTGTGACGACTGTGAACAAAACATCGCCAAAAGAACAGCTAGTGTGGGCACTCGACTCAAATCGCCGCAGCTCTGATATGGAAGAAACAAATTAGCAGCGATAATAAGTAAAAAAAAATGTTGAATGCTCATTGATAGAACAAAATATTGATTATCCATACATGATTGATGAAGCCGGAAATAATCATCGCTTTGAGAAAGAACACCATGCAAAATATTGACAGGTCTCATTTCCAAATTTCAGTTGTTTCAGGGTAATATCCTCTTACATAAAACGATTGTTCATTAGCACTCTAACATTTTCATCATGAGATATTGTGCAGGTGCAATAGTAAATGCGGTTTAAAAACGGTGCTCGAACTGCATTTATTCTGTCATATGGTTCAAACGGCGAGAATAGGAGGGTGATCGATGTCAAGTTTTTGTGCAATATTTCGTGTAATCTTTGGAGCATCAGCTTTATTTGATTTCTTTAGCATGACTTCTGATGAGGTGTTTGCAATAGTAACTACGATTTATGCATTACTTAAATGCATCTCCTTTACGAAGCTTCTTCAGCCACCATTGCACTGTACGTTCGTGAACAGTTTTTGAGCCAATTTCATTATTGATTAGACTTCATTTTGCTGTTTTAGATCATTTTGAACTGCCAGTTTGGAATCACAAAAACTTTTTCACCAGTCAACAACTTCTTCTTAGCATAAAATAAATGTTAAATAACAGTGAGCAATATGTCATAAACAAGAAAACGTAGAGCTAAACATGCGTACAAAAGAGGGTGTAAGAAACCGACCTATTCGAAGTATGTATTCCAGTATCAAACGGCACACTCTCAATAATGTATAAACCGCAATTTCTTTTTCACCATTCCAGTAGTAGAAAAAAATAATTGTCAACTCACAGAATTGTTGTTCATAAGACGATGGCTTCCATGTTATTTGAAGGTCACTTACGGTTTCACGGCTAAGCAATTTAAATTCTTTGCAAGTGGTTGCGTTTCCATGTGAGTGGAATTACAAATATTATCCAAAGGATACAAAAATTTCATTTACTTCGAATATGTCAACAAGATAACTTTGACTCGGTGCTAAGAGCATTATGATATTTTTGCTCGAGACAGACGAATTCAAGGCTTAGTTAGCGCTGTTTCACCAGCCATTTCATGGGAAATTTATAAGGGCTGAATATAGCTGAATTAGCAGCTACGTAACGCTTTGATTAATTTGTTCCGGGAGAAAAAAAGCCGCGATGGCAATTTCTTCCACACTTCCTTTGGGATAGTGTGATAATCGGCGAATTTTAGCTGAGTACGAAAGTGCGCCTTCGTTTTTTCCGGAAAAGTTGATGTTAGTGTTGAATGACTAAGAACATAACTTGAAGAACACAGTGATGGTTTTTACAAGAATAATTAGCACAACAGCCAATGTACCATAGTCGCTCCATCAATCGTCCTCAATAAGCCATATTTTGAAACACGACTTTCATTTGATTTCGGGGAACGAAATTTTCATAGGTAATCGGTATCATACAAAGCTTGCTATCAAGAGCAACTGAATTTGTAATATTTTGGATGAAATTCGCATAAGTACCACAAAGTTTAAAGGACCTATATAGCCTTCTTAGAGAGACTATGATATATGTTAGCTTCTCTGATAGTCAATATTCAGATGATAGCTTAGTATATGGTACACTCTCATGAATGATCTCGTATGTTGGAACATACCAATTCTGTCCATTGTGAGTTGCTAAGTTCTCGAGTCAGATATTCGTGTAGCACTCGAGCGACCCCACCCGCGAGGCCTTCCCCGGGCCACATATATCTTGCTAAGGAGCCTTTTGATTGCCCCAGCGCACCTGAGCCCTATTGCTATGTAGCCCTATGTAGACGTTGTTGTGCTGCAGTGATTATAGGGCAGGAACTACCAGCATTCTCTGCATGCGATATCCGGTGCCCAGGACCAGAGTACTAGTTTTTTGTTCAGCCCCACGTTGAGTACCGAGCGCCTCCAATTGTCTTCCCGTGGACAGGACCACCCGCCCATGACCCCAGATTACCTACAGACACTTCTCAGCCGAAGCATGTCATTAGCTGTGATTTCGATGCACATCCACACACTAGGACATTCTGTATCTTACCATACCCCCACCCAGGCCCACGGTCTTCACCACAGACAGGAACAAAGTATGATGCCAGGGTGAGAGTAAATACAACCACGAGTTGCAGAAGTTAATGTCCGCGAGCAGAACCCCCTGTTTTTTGTGCGAGACTTTCGAAAAGACTTCAGCAAAAGTCAAGGAAATCTCAGTAAACTGAGATAAGACTTTTGCCGTGTCCATGCTGATGCGGTGCTACACGCGTTGTGAAGTAGTTTCATACCTAGAATATTAAGTGTCTATGAATACGAGAACGTCACGCACACAGTATTTGTACGGTCTTGCATAGTCCAATTAATACAAATGTAGAACGTACTTTAAACATTTTGTATTTGTTATAAAAATATCGATATGATATAGCGCAATGACATATTTCCCAGATTTTGGGCGATCATCGTGAATGAGCTACATAATCTGACAAAAGATGATTTGGGAGAGTAAACTTGCTTACAATATTATGGAGCACACTAAATGATTATAAGTGTTTAGAAAATTGCCTATAGTTCTAATGAATACTTGAGTACAATTGCAATCATCACATTAGTCAGGCAATTTGATACGGGGAATGCAACAGTCGGGATGAAGTAAGAAGGGAACGGTATAAAATAGTGCCTAATAACATTCCTGACAGCTCTTTCGGACGTGTTTCGATCGGTGTTTGTGTACACATACAGACCGAGTTCGATATCGTTATCACACAAGTAGTAGAGGCTATACATGGCACAAAAGTATGTCATCATCGCAAGCATGATGATTCTAGAGGCACACGATGGACACACCTGTATACACGCAGCATAGTAGCTGCCTTATCAAAACATCTAGGACAGTTGCGCAACAGAAAAGAACAAAGACATCGCGGCAACAGACAGATCTGTGGAGTGATAAAAAAGGAGGGCATTAAAAAGTGGCAACAATTAGGCTAGCGTAAACGTTCACGTGCCAGTCATAATAGGAAGAGCGATACATTCACGATTATGCGCGTACTGTTGACTAACATTTTCCCCTGACGCACCATTTGGCCAATGAGTAGCAAACAAATGTTCACGACAGCTCATCTCAAGCAAGTACAAGCAAGTTGTATATGAAAATGTCGCGAGAAATGCTGCACACTCTGAGAACGAGTACCAAAATTAGGAAATAATCAATTAGGTCTGCTCATTGAAGTCAGCGAAGCGAGCATCAGACTAGATATGCTAGATAGTGGCGGATTACTGCTAGTAACAAGCAATGTTGTCGTACATATTTGCATAAGTGTATATCACAAAACTCTATCTACCTGATATATACGAAAACCATAGTAGGGTACTATGTTAATACTGCCTCAGCTGGTGACGTCACACCCTGCTATGTAAATTGAAATACGTGTTATAGGTGATTGGTATGGCTTTTGACCGCCCCCCATCTCACCGCTATCTCATAGTACTGTCTCACCCTCCCAGGAGCTCCTCCTATGCTCAATCTCGTAATATGATTATTTCTCTACGTAATATATCTATCAGATCGTACGCGCGCTCAGCGTTGACACACGTGTTATTCACGCGCGCCGTATCGCCCTGTCGGCCAGTTGCCGCCTCACACGCATAAAGTATTTCACCACTCCGGTTACGCACTACGCATATGTGCTGCTCCTATGTGTCCATAGCGACTTGTTTTCTCATCGCATATCGACTTGTTCAACGGTCCGACGGAACATCACTCTAGAACTCGCAGACAGATTCGCACCGATATGATATCGTTCACTAGACGCACCACACCGACACGCCAATTGTATCGAACATTTATGTATCAAGCACATTATATGCCGACAATGCAGACTCGTAACCTAACGTATCAGGAGAGTATGTACTAGAGACTAAATATCGTCACAGAGCTATCTCTTGTACTCTCGACTCGATAGCAGAGACGCTCGTTTGTTCGTAGGGAGATTAAGAGTATGTTAATATGTCCAAATAACCACTATTCCCTCTGCTAAAGTCTATATAGAGACCCATCACTGTCATAGCTACTATTGAGAGCGAGGTATTATTTACTGCCACATACCTATACGTATATACATGGTGTAAGAGAGTCGAATCACAACACGACATATACAAATTATGAGACTTATTTCGAGACAAAATCACACGCGCAATGTGTGATATAACTCTTATGTGTTCTAGATGAGCACTGCACATATCACGAATATATGATCAAAGGAATTACGACTCAACACACAAGGCTGAGGTTGGTACTTCACGAAAGACACTGCTCACAGTAGATTAATATTTGCACGTAGCTACACTGATAGCATGAAACTTTAAATGTGATCCATGAAAATGACGTAATGTCTGCAAACTCCTTAGAGCTTATTTCTATGCACATCTGAGTAGAACAACAGATCCGAGGAAAATAGAGAAGGCTAATGCAACCACATACAGCCTTAGATCTCATCGCAACATGTCATCAGGCATTTGCTGGCGCTCGATAAGGCCAATCTTACAAATTTAGTTGATTT
Organism: Parelaphostrongylus tenuis; assembly: GCA_019055375.1. Taxonomy (NCBI): domain Eukaryota; kingdom Metazoa; phylum Nematoda; class Chromadorea; order Rhabditida; family Metastrongylidae; genus Parelaphostrongylus; species Parelaphostrongylus tenuis. The sequence goes on from JAHQIW010005722.1 coordinate 37,623, forward strand.
TGTGTGTGTGATGAGAGCGACTCACTTGTAGAGCACTGGATGAAGAAGGAGTTCGAGCCACAGGAGAAGAAGGAAGGATCAACACAGCATCATTCGATAGAGGCGCATAGAGATGAGTTATGACAGACAGGAGACACATATGATGTATCAGCGCAACACATGTAACACACGGCGAATCATTGCCAGCATATCGAAGAGCACTAGAGGACACCGATAGTTTCTTACATTGTTTGCATACAGTACATGAAGGAGCCTCATTCTCAAAAGAAAACTTACTATGGGAGTGTCAAAGATCTAAATATCGAACCTATTAACAAAAGCATGCGAAATAGCTACTTTGGATTTGTAGCGAGCATGAATGTACTTTCAGTGTGAAATGTATGTTTATTCTGCCACTGCATTAGAGACTTGCATTATACCTGAGTGCCATCTCTATACAAATGTAATGTATATCCTTCAGCGAAAGTGCGAAATTTCAGCAACTCGTAATAGATGAGCTAGAGCTACGAGAAATCAGATACCAAGCGTTTTCTCCAAGAAGTCAAAAAACAGGTATACGGCGCATTGAAAGTTATCCGCTAAAATCTTAAATAGCTGAGTCGAAATTCGCCGAAATCTACTGTGATTTTGACTGTTACTGCGCGCTCCTAAAAGTATTTTGGGGAAAAGTGCAGAACAATGCTGTAATATGACGAAAGAGTATAAATTTCATTAAAAAACCGCTACCATTAGCATATGGAACCACGCGCCAGCTAACCTCTCC
>JAHQIW010005723.1:0-32032 GCA_019055375.1 Parelaphostrongylus tenuis
ACATGTGATATTAGGCGCGGTTGTGGCTATATGTTTACACTAAAACTTCAACCATGACAAGGTGACTATCGGCACAAATTTGTCGACTTGTCGCAATCAGTTGAATCATTGTCGAGTAGCATGATAATATGTGATGTTGTGGAGTGATCCAAGCCTCATTGTAAGCGAAGACAATACTTGTAGGGATCAAAGGGTTAAAGGTTGAAACTCTCGCCGCTAATTAATTCCTGAGGGATGCTTCATGCATTCATCTTCAATTTTTGACCTCGTTTGAGGTGAGTGAATGCATATTTGGCCTTTACAATGACTCGCTATGACGTTCCGCTTAATCGAGTCAGTACTGCATATCTTCCCAAACTGGGCTGTAGAGATTACCAGTAGGATCTGTAGGGATTACCAGCCGGATTTCGTTGACGAAAAGATTTTAGAGGAGTAGTGAATTAATGAACAGATATATCCTAAATATATCACGTGATCAGTAACAGAACATTGATTTTTTAATAGACTTTGAGTGAGTCCAATCCAATTGATGCGTAACATTGGCATTCAGAGTGAGTAATTCCATATGAAAAAAACACTATCTATGAGTAACAAGGTAATGGCACAACAGCAATGTGGTTTGCGACTCGTCGCAAAGTCTGTAGCATATTAATGGCTAGAATTTTTTCTGATTCGCTAAAATTCTGCTAACCACGTCACCTACATCTGCCAGAGACGCACCTAATCAGATTTGTAGGTTGACATTTGAAAATAGTGCGAAGCGAAAGTACTTAGATAAGCTGGAAGACCCAATAATTCTCCGGCGAGTCCTCTTGAAAATGACTAATTCATTAGAATTCTAACTAGAGTCTCAGCAAACATTGAGAGCTTCTATCAAATCACATGTAAAAATAGACTTTCATATTATACCTTCATTTCGAATGTTTTATTCAAGTCACTGTAAGTTCGGTGATATGTTGGCTCAAATAAAAATGAAGAGATCTATTGGAGTTTGAGGGTGAAACCATGACACGGTGAATTTTGTACCGTAATCTGTCCTGTGAACAACAATGATGAACGCCCTATAGGAGGTTTTGGTGATGCCGTGTCATGAATTAGGGTCTAGTGATCGACTCTGATTACGTTTGTTTCCTTAGTTGGCCCTTTTTATTGATGTCCGTCATCCTGTTTGGACTTTGTACTAGTTTTTAGGGGTTTGATTAGAGTTAATTTCAAAAAATATTCTAAAGCATGCCGAGGTTAATAGCGTGGTCTTGATAAAATACTCGAAATAAAGGTATAATATGATAAAAATACCAGCCAAAGAGCAATTGAGTGGGCAATACTGCAAGTTCGGTGATATTTTCACTTGACGGACAGTGTAAATCGTTCGTCTTCAATATTCTGTAGTGAGAGTAGGAGCTCCCGAAAGGATTAACTAAAAAAATTGAAACACACGGGTTCTGCCTGACCGAGGAGACTATAATGTTTAAACACGGTATCGGGCTCTATAAGAGCCCATTATCAGACCAATAGACTTTCAGTTTTCATAATCTTTATTCCAAAAATGTTTGTGACCTCTAGCTGTTAGATTTCAGTCACTGCAGAACATCTAATAACTTCACAATATGTATTCAATGAACATTTGTAAAGACAATAACAGATGTTTTGTTGGAAGACAGACAAGCTGAACTGGATCGCCATATGAACATCAAAAAAACCAATGTGCATCCTTGTCGAGTCGATCTCCTCTTAGAAGATCAGATTAAATACTAGACAAATAACGACCTTTGATTTACCATCTGTTCTGATTTAGCACACACACCAGGCCATTTATTCAGTTCAAAATTAGCGGATGACAATCAAAATCAATCAATATTGTCAAACTGACGAATATCTCAAAATATAGGTGGATCGATTAAGTTCATAATCGGCTGATTACTACAGAAGCTGGCCGATTCACTTTCATCAACTATCGAAAATGATCAAATATCAGTAGCATTATCACCTTGTAGATGTGAGATCAAATATTACGACATAAGTCTTTCAGTTTCATACCTTTCGTTTCGAATGTTTTCTTAGGAGCACGTTCAAATTTCAACATATCTCGTAAGTATTGTTTGAGCCAAAATTTGAGCGTGGTCTCAAGAAAACAGTCCAAACGAAAGGTATTATATATTATCGATACCAGCCTTGAGCAATCGAGTCTATAACACTGTCTGTTCAGTGATAATTTCGCTTGACTTACAATTTAAATGTTCGTCGTCACCTACTCTCAGTATAGAGCAGTGAGCACCCAGAGAGGATTGACTAAAGACGAGGGGTAGCGGACTACTGATGCGAGTGTCAAGGTCGAAACACGTGTATCGGACTCTATAAGTCAGCCCTATAACAGATCACATGGCATCTTGGCCAAATAATAGATACGAGATATCTTTCAGTTTCGAAATTGGTGTCAAAAATGTTCACAACTGCTCGGGAGCGGGCAGAATATCTTAGTGCAAGCATTTAAACTGTTTTGGTTACTCAAAGATAATTGGAAAATTGAAAATTTAGAAATTGAATGATGCAATTTCAATGATAGTCGAAAAAACGGTCGCTTTGATAAATCCGTGACGATTTTTATGCGCAATTATTTGTTTGATAACCAAGATCTGTCGCCTTTTTGTTATTTTTATTTTTTTACAGTGATTTCGTTACTTGATTTTTTTGTTGAGCTTGATGCTGTTTGAAAGCTCGTGATCTCGAAAAATGTGAACCATCTTATTTTTTGTAACTGTATAGAATTTCTGGTACGGTTCTATTATGGCGGCGCCACTTGAGGCCTACGGTAAATCGTATTTTTTGCTTTTGTAAAACGTTTTGTAAACTGTCTATAGCACATATCAAGTGAACTTCAATGGTATGTTCAATTTCTCAAATAATTTATTTTTGGTGCTGTACCATTCAAAATAAAGTTTTGTTCTCATTGGAAGATTTTTTACTGTGTAAAGGTTTTGTTGTAACGATCTTTTAATCATTAGATAGAGAAAATTTTTGCGATTGTAATGATATTTGACTTTCGAAAAGGACTTTTTTGAGCTTTGTAACTACTGAAAGAATATTGGATTTCACATTCAGTCAGCACTTCTAGTCGGCTAGGAAGTGTGTACAGCTGAAATACCAAAGAGCAAACACATTTTCTTAATCAGAAAGATTTGCTCTATCTAATGGTGTAAAAAAAAAACTTTTATCAGGCGAGAAATCTTTCAATATGGAGCAAAATCTTATTTTGACTGGTACGGCGTTACAAAAAATTTGAGGATAAAATATGCCTTAACAAAAATTTTAACTTCTCAGATAATCATAAATTCGTCAGATAACAGCAAAGAATGCGCTTTTATCGAAGGCCTCATGTGGCGCCGCCATTATAGAACAGTTCCGTATTGGTATCTTCAAATGTGAAACAAAATCTCATTTTGACTGATACGGCGTTAAAAACAAGCTATATGAGAAATAAAATATGCCTTTGAAATCCATTCAAATTAAGCTATCAAATAATCATGCATTCCTCAGATAACAGCAAAGGATACGCTTTTACCGAAGGCCACAAATGACGCCGCCACACACTATTTCTTTAATCTTTTGCAATGCCAGATGTAATGCAATGTAAACAATGCAATATATGAGCGAGCCTTGTAACGCCACTTTCGCAACCGATTTTGACGTGATGGTGCCGCCTTCACGAAGCTTTTTGAACCACCTTTGTGTAGTTCTCAATCAAAAGCCTTGTGATGAAGTGCTCTATGTAGTGTTGTGTCGCTTTGGTGGCAGTGATCCAAATAGAACGCTCTAGAGACGTTACCAACTTAGGTTTTGACGAGTGCATTCTAGTGTTAGAGAACATTCTATAAAGCTAGAAAAACTAGTTAAAAAAATAGTTCACAGATTTGAAATAACAAAATTATAGGCTTTTGAAGATATGAAAATGAGGAAGAAGACTAAGAAGTAAATTAATAGTATATAAATAAAAACTCTTCCTCACTTTGACACTTTATTAATGCTTCTTTGAAATGTCTTCTTTTTCTCATTGTGCAAATTTCAATACTTCTAGCATTCAGTTCGTGCACTTTCTTCCTTCTTCTCGAACGTTGTGGACTACTGGTTGGGCACGTTTTTTTTGCAATCTCGAGGATAGCCTGGTTGTGGCGTTGCATGGGCGCTCGTTGTTTAATGCCGGAGAGCGTTGGGGAGCGGGCTCAGCCCTCGCGCGCCATGATGAATATCACACCTACTCGTTATGACTCCTCGAAATAATAAAAGTAACAAAAATGCGACACCAGCCCTCTTTCGAACCTAGTTTAGCTACCCAATTCTCAAATGCATTGGTGCAGACACCATTAAATAGATCATCTGCGATAAGGGCGAGCGATTATCTTAGTGGTTTGACCAGCGAAGAAGTTTCACAGCGCCTGTCAATGCCGATAGAGCACCAAAAAATATTATACTGCCAGCCTTCTTTTATATTTTGCTCCGCTTCTTGTTCAATTCATCCTTTTTCGGGATTCTGAGTAAATGATTGCGGTAACGAAGCATTCCCGGTAAATCGACGAAATGAAAAAAGTTTCAATTGACACTGATCATTAAGCCCTCTTAATTAGTTGGTAGCAGTTCTTCATGCAGTTTAAAATCTTACTGTGCAATGACTGCTTTAAAAATCAATCCGAGGTCGAAGCAATCCTCACCAACTTCATCGCCACTGAAGACCATTTTGTCCAACTGGTATTTTTTTGTTTTCCACTATTACCATTGCTTCGACGTTGCACAGTTTTAGAATAGTGATGCCGTACTATAGAAACTATTATCAATGATTTGTTTGTGGCTACTACGTTTACTTTCCTTTTTTCGATAGCAGAAAGCTGGTGTTGATATTTAGAGCAGTATTTGAATGTTTTTGTAATTTAGAGCAGTATTTGAATGTTTTGGTAGTATCACCAGATGCAATTGTCATGGTGACCAGCAGATTGCAATTTCAAGGACACGGGGAGATTTGTGAGCGAGCGGCTAGTGATGCTCGACACGAAATCGATCCCACAGCTTTCCAGCACTCTCCGGCAATCAATAACGAGCGCCTTACGGAACATTTCGATCTAGTTAACTTCGAGATTGCAAGGAGGCGTACTCGACATTATTACACGATGCTTGAGAGGGAGATGAAATACTGTAGTGAGCGAGAAGACGAGTCGAATACTAGAAGTACTGGGACGCACGCCAACAGAAAAATACTGTTTTATAGGTCGAATATAACGATAAAGTAATGCGAGGGTATCATATATACCTAAGAGAATTGAGTGTGAGCAAAAGCAGGATCTCAGACAGGAGTTAAACCCGTGTTTCATTCTCACCAAGGATTATCATAGAGATGTTGAAGAATGAGTGTGGTGCTAATGTACCTCGGTGGTGTAGTGGTAGCATGAGTCCCCTCTATGGATGGAACGCGGGTATGACTCCAGTCTGAGGTTGCACTTTTGCTCACCGCTCAGTTCTCTTAGGCATATATGAATTATTATAACACTGCAAAAGAGGCAGTAAAAAGCACTAGAAATTAATGTGGAAACTCAAAAATGCATAATCTAATAGAATGTTCAAAGCTTTTCAGAGGTCTGTTACGGCATCTTCAGTGTTATACGTACTTCTCTATCGGTAATGATATTTCATCGATCAGTACTTCACTCTAGAAGACTTAACTCATTTTACAATGAACCTAAAAGCTACAAAGTGTTAGCCCAATGAATGCTCTTGAATATCCTCGTCTTGACTTGATATTTTTGCAATGTACTGATTATTCATATCAGCTGAATGAGTGTTGATTCTGCACAATTGACACTGGATGTCAAACTACTGTCTGACTACGCTGTACACAAATGCATAAAGTTAAGTGGAATTTATTTCGATCGCGTTTATAATGTAATCTATGCCCGTTACAAAGCAATAAACTTCTGACGTACGTGGAACGTTGCATAATGGAACAGGATTTGTCATTGATATTCAATGAAACTGTCGCAACAGTTCCAAGTATTAACGCTCGAACAACCGCGGCATTTATCGAGAAGGCAGTCTGAACTTAAAAAAATCTTCAAATCAGGTCCAGCTAAGTGGTTAGAAGTGCACGACGACGCACACTGTTTCGTCAGTGGTTCAAACCCGCGCTGAAGCCCGGAAACCCTGAATTCCTCGAGCTCGGTATGATAATATCACAGCAACAAAGTCAGATGAAAAATATAGTTATGTGAAGAACTGAAGAAACCTGTTGATTGAAGCTTTCCATATCTTCTGCAATAGCCTTTGAGTGAAACTACGTTCTAAGAATTGATCAAATGACTCAGGAAGAAAAACAGCATACTCTTATGGATTATTAAGATGCAAATTTTGTATGGTTTTTTTCATAATGATTTTATCTTGTCATCAGTAGTAAAGTGTAAATCCATCAAGATTATCCGTTAGGAATGATGAATACCTTCCGACACACGAAGATTCGTTCTACGAAAAACATGAAAAAAATCTATATTCAGTCACTTTACCTACTGCTCGACACAGAAACAAGTACAACGGTTTTAAAAAACCTTCATTACAACACTAATGTCCGCACTAATAAACAGGTATCCGTATTTCCATATGCACTGAGTTATCGTGACCTACGGACGTAAAACTGTCAATGCTGGTATCCTCCCAGACAAATCTGGTCGCAAATTGCCAATTTCGGAGGAATGGAGAGCTTCTAAGCGATCGGAATACGATACTGAACCAGCAGCCGATAATTTGCATCGGAGCGACACGTCCAAAGTCGCTTCATGTTCAGGTAAATGTTTCATGGAAAATCTGTATTTTACAGCGCCAAATGAGCTTGTTGCGGTGAAGAATTTATTACTGATTGGCCATTTAAGATGTTCCTCCTCATATCTTAGCATTATTTCTAAGATTTATATCGACGAAATATTGATAAACCTACTGTATTGAATGTCTGCTGGATTATGCCGCAGTGATAAAAAATTTCGGGAGGCGAATTTTCATCTGCGCTGTGGATTTATGTTCCTCACGTCGTCATCTGTAGCATGTGCAGCATCTGATGCATGATTTGACTGGCTGCTTTGCATTAAAAAGGGATTATTATAAATTATCAGTGAAAACACTCAAAAAGTTACAAAAGGAGTAACATTGAAACATCACGCACATTTTAACTTATGCCTACGCATTCGTATTCTTCATTAGTAAAAGAAATGTTTCAGTGAAAGATGACAGTAATCGTATGTCTTCTGGCCTTTGCTTCGACTGCATTTGCCTGCTCTTGGGTGAAACCGCCGTCCATTGAGGACGCCTTTTGCGCGACATGTTTAGGTCAACTTACCACATTCTTAATGATCCTTTAGGTGTGAATGGAAGGAAATGAGACTCAAGTTATTCAAGAATTATGCCAAAATGCTCTTGTTATCATAATACTATAGTCTGCGGTCTACGAGTAAATCACAAAACACTATAATAGTCATGAGGAAGTGACCAATGAGACCAGTCTCAACAAACTATTTGGTTGCAAATCCTTAACAAAGTGCTTCTTGCTAAACAGTACATTTTCAATTATTTATACTAGCCACAAACACCGCATCTGATGATTTTGGTCTAACCTGTTCAGAAAATGCTATGTGTAATCGTCTTGAAATGAATTATAACCACATAAACAGTATGAATGTAACTGTTAGAACGTACTCTTTCTCGACTATCATTCTGAGGATAGATGAGCTGTCAGAGAGCGTGTACAGAATTAGAGCCAAAGACTGGTATCGAAATCACGAGGCTTCTAAACAAATTTTCGATTGTTATAACACACTTTCGCATAGATTATGAATTCTTCTGATACCTTTATAAACTAATATATGTCTGAAATGAAGGAGTTATTGCCTTGTTCATAAAAGGAGATTACTTGCTTTACATACTAAAAGACAGTAATTAACTGAACGACGATCTTGATAGGAAAATTGTCTCTTTGAAACAAAGAATTATCTTGAAAGCAATTTTTTGAGATTTTTAATCAAAGCAAATTCAAGTAATTTGGTTTTAATGGCCACTTCGTCATGTCTGTAGTGCTTTGTGACCTACTCGTGAATCGTTACGATGTGGTAATGTGATCATAGCAACGTTTCCGACAAATAATTCCAATGAACAGTCAACATCTCTTTTTAAGTTTCACACTTCAACTCCATAAAGAATCTGATATTTCTTACCTAAATCCGCAGCACAAAAGGCGACTTTGGCGGACGGTGGAAAATAAGTGCAGGCGATTTTGGTCGAAACAAGGACCCGAAGATATACAAAATACGAATGGTCGTTCTTTGGAAGCACTCACTGCGATCTATGTGTGGAAATAGTTTTTTATACTATCTGTTCTTGTACCACAGTCTTTATGCTGCATTCCCAAATTTCTGCCAGGAAAACACTACTTCAGTCCTTTTGTGCCGATGTTGAAAGTTTACAAGGTAGCTTTCTGGCACCTGTCAAAACCGAATAGCGCCCAAAGAATAATAAACTGTCACCTTTTTTGCCTTTTTCTCAACTTGATTCGTCCATCTCACGTTTGCATGAAACGGCTGCCTCAATAAGCATTTTTGGCAAATCGATTACATGGAAAACATTCTCACTCAGCTAATTCCATTTCCTCAAACATTTTGACAATTCTCTCTTTGATAAGCGCTCTAAAAATGAGGCCGAGGACGAAGCTGCCCTCAACGACTTGATCATCCCTGAATGCCGTTTTTGGTCCAATTCGTGTGGTTTTATTGTCCTGTCATCCATCATGTCGAGGTTGCAGAGCAGCAGTGCAAAGGTGATGTCGCATTGTGGAACTACTCTATCAATAAAGGCTGATAGCTATTACGCCTACTTACCTTAGCATCGGAAGCAGCATAGGTAGGACACCTCTAATAGCCGCTACACGTCTCAGAGACTATCCGAATTCTGCGAGTCAAACGGAGGTGCTACGGTAGAACAATTTTTGCTAGGTCATCTAGAACGATTATACTCCTATTTTGTCAACACTGTCAACGTACACGCAGTCGGAATATCGATGAACCCACTATACTAATGTTGTCGCATTAGGTCGCTGCATTGAATACAATTATTTTTGAGAACGTAATTTATTATCTGGAATGAAAATATAGACCTACAGCAGCCGATGTGTGATGTGGCTGGCTAGTTTGCAATAGTGATCGGATCATTCTAGTCAAGTGGAATACCACGTATTGCACCGTTTTTCTTCCAGTCGATGTTTTTGCGGATCACTTGCGGAGACATCATCTCACGTCACTAAGACCAATCATTCCTAAAAGGCTTTGTAAAAATTCTGTGGAAATATACATCAATATATGTATATATATATATATATATATATTGAAGTCCTATAGAGATTTTTGAGAATCGATCGTATAGAAGGCAATCTTTTTCACCAGCAAAAAAGAACCAGCGGCGGATAGTTTGCTCACGTAAAACATCCCTAACAGCCGTTATAAGCCCAGCTACAGTCTCATGGATAATTCGTATTATGCAGTACAAAACGGGGTGCCACAGTAAAGAACATTTCCTGCTGGGTTATTTAGAACGACTATACTCTGATTTCTCACTCTGTCTATGTCTAGTTATACAAACGTCAACGGAATACCGATGAACCTACAATATTGAATGTCTGCTGGATTAGATCCCAGCATCAGCACTGAATTTTTTTTTGGTAAGGCGATTTATTATGTGGAACGAAAATATTCGTTCTTTGGTTGATCAGCTACAGTAGCTGATGTGTGATGTGGCTGATTACTTTGCATTACTGATGGGATCATTCTAATTTGTCAGTAACATCGCTCGAAAAGTATATAAAAGGAGTGAAAGTGGCATACAACACACAGCTTCACTTATATCCTACAAATTCGTGCTTTTCAACTAACACAATAAGTATTCTAGTGAGCGATCATGGCAATCGTATATCTCCTGGCCCTTGTTTCGACAACAATCGCCTGCACTTGTGTTCCATCGTCTGCCAAGGACGCCTTTTGTGCTGCGGATTTAGGTGAGAGCTGATCAGATTTCTCATGAAGTTTAGGTGTAAAACGAAAAAAATGGAGATGTTGACCGTTCATTAGAATCACTTGCCGAAACGCTGCCATAATTACATTACCATAACATACGATTTACGAGTTTGTCAGAAAACACTATAGACATAACGAATTGACCATTAGAACCAGACTTCGTGGTTTCGCTTTGGTGACAAATACTACAAATTGCTACTAAGATATGTCTTTGCTTTTGAACAAATGATTTTTCGATGACAATCGCCGTTCAGTTATTTTCTGTCTTTTTAGTATCTAAAGTAAAAGTAATCTCCTTCCATGAACAAGGCAATAATTCCTACACGTCCGACTCAGCCTACTACGTCAGGCATAGATTAGTTTATAAGGTATCAGAAGAATTTATTATCTATCCGAAAGGCTACATACAGAGTTGAAACTATCGAGTATTTGTTTAGAAGCCTCATGATTACGATACGAGTCCTTTGGCTCATATTGTGTACATGCCTTCTGACAACTCATGTGGCCTCAGAATGGAAGTCGGAAAAGAATACCTTCTAACAGGTAATATCTATATTGCCTTTGTGGTTGCAGTTTATTTAGGACGTTTGCATATCGTGAATAAATTAGACTAGCTATCTTCAATTTTTGTGGCCAGTATAAATGAATGGGAATGCGTTGCTTACAACTAAAGTGACCCAGCGTGAGCGATTCTATCAACCGAAAGCAGTTGTTAATTTTAGGAGTATAGCGATTTTGCATCCACGAATGTTTCAAGGAACTGCCACAGTGTTGACTTTATCAAGTATCTTTAGAGGTTATGGAATACATTGTTGGCTCGTAAAATGTAAAATGACTTGCCACAATGTACTGATGAATTGCGTTAGTGATGCAATTCTCCCAGACAGGCTTGGTGTCTATTTGCTAAACCCATAGTGATGGAAGGTTTAGTAAGCACATGGCGCGCCAATAATGAACTCAGACTTACTGCAAAGCATCTTCAACTATGGTGTTACACACTCCTATCGCTTGAAATGTAACCTGAACCTAGAATCCTTGAAACATAGGCCCACTTTACTGCGGAAAACGCTGTAATTGCGCCAACGTTAGCGACATTCCTCAGTGTAAACTAGTAACTAGTGTTTGAGTACAGTTTTTTGCTGTTTGCCAGAGAAAATGAGTTTTAAAGAAGTTATGTATATGATACAGCAACATTATCATATTATACTAGATTGTAGAAGTAAATGGAATGTGTTAAAAATTCAAATTATCAAGACATGAAAGCTTCTGATTCAGGATATCGATGCGTAGGCAACATGCATGTGTATCGCTGTCATCAAGGTGAATGACAGATATCTCAGTGGTGCAATCGAATGGAGCACTGTCTCAGAGGATTTACGCGAGAGTCTTAAGACATTTCAATGTTGAATTTTTTGAATGAGAGTGATAAAGTGGAGTCAGTGTTAATCCTTATTCGATCAGCAAAAATCTCACAATTAAAGAATATTTCCAAAGTATCCAATGCAGATCGTACCGGTGTTCATAATCCATGCATTAGCAATCTAGCAAAGGTGACACGAGTGATACATAAATTATGAAAAGAAGCAGTACTTAAGGAAGCTATGCACAAAAACTTATGATTTTGGATGAAACATTATGCATAAATTAACTTTTTTCGCCGCTTTTTATTATCAATTTTCTCTCAAAGAATGAAAGCTTCAATACTCCATAACGCGGCGTCCAACCAGTTGTTACATGCAATCGTTCTAACCGTGCACTCTATTTAGCTAAGTAATATGATTCGTAATGAGAAATCACATTTGCTCTTCAATGGACAAAATAAGTGAGCGTCTGATTTCCAATAGATCCGACAAATGAATGATGGAGTTCCCAAAAAAGCCATCACGGATTTTACCTAAAAACGTAACCAAAATGCTTCTCAATTCTTTTTCATGCGTTTTCCGCTACATTCGAATGTTGTGTCACCAGCTTGATGAAATCTGAGAAGCAGAATTGTTGACGAGCCTGGGATGAAGGATTGAAATAAAAACTGATCCTGTATCGAAATTTTGGCAATTTGAATGGTAATGTGATCCTTACTATCACCCTTTTACAATCATCTTTGTTTTGCTTCTCGGAATATTTTCCATCTCTAAAGCCATTGTAGAGGGGAGGGAGGGCGTTCCAAACTTTGACAGAATCGGACTAATCTGAAGTGCCACTCTTAAGTCAGCTCACGGTGTAGCGGAAAACAATGGCGAATCTTCCTTTTCAGCTTTTGTGTGTCAACTATATCAACTGTGAGTAATCCCATTGCTTCTTCCATAATAATTGTGCCGATTTCTCAAAAACCATATATTTCCAAAACTCATTAATTTGAAACTACCTCAACTGTGTCGTATGTTCGTGAGTTATCTCTAATGTTTCTTCTTTCCGTGGAGATTTATGTTTCATGATATTGAAGCTTTAGACCATTCTGTGGGCTTAAACTTCCACTTTCATTTTGCATTGATGAAAAAATCCATCACTAACTCTAAGCCTAAGCAGTCTAAGCTAAGCACGAAAAAATATGAACGCGTAGAGGAAACGTGAAGCATCAGAGGCATATTTTCCATCTAGAATTCTTTTTAAAAGCGGGGAAAAAACCTAAGTTCTGTAACAAAAATCGAATGCCACATCTGGACAGGCATAGAGGAACTCGCTGCGCATCCCATCGATCGCGTATTTCTCCACGGCCCACTCACACACCTTAGCCGAGAAGCATTGCTCGACGTACATGAAACTCAGCTTTATTTTCTATGCCGTAGTAAAGCGTAACTGACTTTCTGGGTAAGCGCAGTAGTGGAATCGCCGGGATCTTTGCTATAGCATGATCACCAATAATCTAGAGAAGATTTCTGTCCTGCAAAATACACGTTTCTGATGCACAATTTTCTATTCCCTGCATAGCTGTGAAAGAAGAGCTTAGTGGAAGAAAAGTGAATTCTTGAAATCGTTAACATTAGCGCTACCGAGTGATTACTAGTAGTTCGAAAACGACCTCTGTCCTGTTAAAATACCCGTGGTGACACGCGTCGCGTGTTGAGTATGAATTGCAATATCATCTTCATTGCTCCAACAATGTGAATTACCTTCAAAGAAACAAGTTTGTTTTTGAATTGCCTGCATTTAAGCCTTCGAAAAAATTTCAATAGTTTAGCGAAAATGGTTTTTCTTTGTCGGCACACACATTTTACTAAACTTTCAATAGTCTCTCGTTAATCTGAGAGACGACAATATCTAATACAGTGCTGGTTCTAGAGAAAGAGAGTTCTTCTTGCGCTGTATCAGCGAAGAGAATATTATAATTCCAATTCGGAATGTACGCGGTGTTGTGCACTCATATTTGCTCGGTAATAGCAATCTCACCCGCAACTCTATAGGGTTAGAAGTAATTCAGTTTTGATGACACGTTTAGGTATTTTTCTGTTATCGCATAGGGATTGTTGAAGGGATCCCATTTGCTGGGCGAAGACTTTTTATTAATACAATAGGAATTATTGAAGCTCAAATCTCGGAGAGTTCAAAAATATACTTGTTTTCTAGGAAAGCCTTCCTACAAAGCTGTACCATTAAAAATAAATTCTGGTTCACACGCGCCTCGCTTTGGAACAGAATGGAGGCTAGAGGGAAAATTATCGTGGACAAGATGCGAGAATTTTTCGACACCATTTGGATAACTCGGTACACTTTGGTTTTTGAATACTTGTCACCTGCAAACTTACATCTTTAGAAAGAGATCCAATAAACTGTAAGCACAGGGTTTGAAAATAGAAGAGGGTGAAAAAACATTAAATATACCCACTAATGTAGAGTGATTTGTAAAAAAAATTGCGCCAGATGGGATTCGAGCCCACATTTCACTTTGTCCGGGAGAGCGTGCTAAACCGTTGCACTACCGACGCCCTTTGTGACACCACACTTTCTACGCACTCTTTCAAACATAAAATAAGAGAGCTTTTTGAAAAATGAAGGTGGCTAATAGAACGTTCCCGGGAATCAAAACAACGAGCATGTTACCTGTAAGTGAAGAGGTGGTCGCCGAAATTCATGATGTCAGGATTTCATCAAGAATGTTGCTGAAATCGTGCGAGTAAAGGCACAGCAGTATTCATAAGTTTAGGAGGCCCAGGTATTTACGGGCTAATTTCTATTCAATTCGTATTTAAGATGGATCATTCCGTAAACTCTTATTTGGAGAACACGAGGTTGTTAAAGGACGATTTCTTGAGTGCAGTATAGGCAGTACAGCGCAGACAATTATCTAAGGTTTCGGCAGTTATCGGGGTCGGACCTCGCCCATGTGAGGCCCGGTGCGGCTGGTCTTTAAATTAATTAATGGATTATGAAACTACAAACGGCTCTGAAGAAGGTTTACTGCCGAAACGATAGCCAACTGTCTGTATGGTACTATCTATGCTTTACTCAATGAACCATCTTTTATTATCATCGTGTTCGCTGAATAGAAATTAACGGAATTGTCCAACTATTGCTAAAGTTAACTGATAGTTGGTCTTCAGATCTGCTTCAAGATGAATTATTATCAACATTACAAGAGTGATTGATAAGCGACATTTTCAACTTATTACTCTCCAGTCATTCATACATCTTTATTAACTAAGCCAGTTTCAGTGTTGTGGAAACAAATCTATTTTTGCTGATGCTCCATCCGGGGCCCAGTGACCGAGTGGTTGTAATGTTTGTCGCAGTTCGCTGGAGCCGAATCCGACCCTCAACACTCTCCGGCAGTGAGCAACGAACGCACTCTGAAACGCCACAGCCAGTCTGTCCTCGAGATTGCAAGGAGAGGTGTTCAACCAGTATTCTACGACGTTTAAGAAGAAGACGAAAAAACAAATTGACTGCGAGAGGCACTGGAATCTACATGGTAAAAAAGGTATTGTGGAAAACGGATCACTAATGCAAAAGGTGTGATGCACCATCGACTCGTATAAATCACTTCTGAACAACACGAAGCACGTCGGAAAGTTTGCTGTTTATATTTGCTTTATGACAGTTTCTTGTATCTGCCGCAATGAATAAAGAGGATATGTTAGTATGTTCGAAGTCGAAGCAAAGTTGGTTAGTAAATTATTTAAAATAAAATCCTTTCATTGTTATTTGAGCCAACTTGTCATGTGGTCTCGTAAGGACTCCTGTACAGCCCGTCACACGCGCTTCATCCCCACGACCCGTCAGTCGGGCAGAATTCGCCGTCCCTCGATCCTCTGATAGTCAGTTTCTCCGGGAGCCCTACTCTCCCCACCGAGTGTTATCGAAGACGAACGCTTTACACTACGCTACACTACTTCGACAACTCTTTGTGGGTAGAGTGGGGCTCCCGGGGGAACTGACCATAAGGGGATCGAAGGACGACGGGTTCTGCCCGACTGACGGGTCTGTGGGGACGAAGCGCGTGTATCGGGCTGTACGGGAGCCCTTACCAGACCACATGACAAGTTGGCTCAAATAATAATGAAAAAATTTATTGAAATTTAAGCATGGTCTTAACAAAACACTCGAAATAAAGGTATATTAAAATCCTTCTAAGCAATACTTACACCAACTTCTACAATATGATTGGCCCAATTGAAAATTAAAGTTACATAATTTTACATAATTGGGCAACTACTACCATCATCGACCGTCCTGTATAGAAGGGGCACTGCCCGTGTGCTCTCATTTAAGCAAGACGGAGCACACGAGAACGGACGACAGTGCAGCGTCGAACTGACCGATCAGCTGTAAGGAATGCGGGACCCGTCAAAATGTTGGCCGAATAGACTTGTTACATAGCAAATTCGTGAACTGGCTTAATAAACGAGGAAGAAAGAAAAAAAGGGATCCCTTCTGCTAGACGGCGACAAATGAAGAAGCGACCTATATCATTGGAAAAAGTTTTTCCAATGCATTTTTGGTGATCTTTCGGAAGCTTAAGCTTTGGCTACTCTTGACGCTGCCACTTTTTAAAAAAGTCTTTTTATAAGGCTTTAGCAGTAACAAAAGCATTTGTATTTTACGCACTCATATTTCTCGCAGAACAGAGCTCCCTTCTCAACTTATGAGTAGCCAATCGATAACATAAGTTGCTCTGATTTCAACGCTATGCTTGTTTTCTAAAAATACCGTTTCATTAAAGTGTACCACGAGAAATATCATTGAGTTTAACATACGCGGTGGCGTTTGTTGGCCAGTGGGGGGGGAGGGGGGAGGCTGGCAGTGGCGTTCATGCTGCGGTCGATCGATCGCATTGTCACGCTAAACATGTGGAGTGCAATTTTTGTTATTTAATTTGGGATTTCTCCACCGTCCTGAAGGGAACTCGAGATAAAACGCATGACTGTGATGTTACAAGATTTCTCTACACCTCATACGCTTTTCTTGCTTTCAGCAAAATAGTAGTGGAACAACGCTGCGTCCGGTGTGAAACATAATTTTGAGTGGCATTGTAAAATGTCTTTTCCAATAACGGCAATGTAGCGCAGTAGGCAGAGATTCAAACTTGCAAACAAGTGCTAAGCATTCTTATGAACAGCTTTGCTCAGCGAAAGAGACCAATTCTTCATCTGCTGTCGTCTAGCAGAAAAGACCTGAAAAAGTTCAACAAAGCTGAATAAATATGAGGTCACAAGTGCCAAAGAAATTTGAACTCGCATAGCTCAAACACTAAATTTGGAAGGAAAAGAAACATTCGATAGATAATTTAGAGTTTGTAGTGGTTTCTCTTACATCTTACATCAGCTTACAAATCTGATTTTTGCGATTTTCAACTCCTTCCGCCGCTTTGAGTTCTTTGGAGACCGCCTGTACAGAAGTAGTGTTTCCAGAAGGAGCAGTGACACCGGTAAAATGACTGTATAAGCCTTGCAGAAAAATGTGACTTTGACCCTTATGATGTGAAAAGAGTGATGTGTTGGGAATCAAATGAAAAATCTTTGCTGATAGAAAAAAATTCCCAAGCTTCGTAAGGACAAGATTCGCGTTTTGTGGAAATACTATCATATATCTCTTTCATTGAATTGCTTCAAAGTTTGCATTAAGTTGCTCAGAAGCAAATTCCAATTTGTAAATTTACGTGTTTTGCATTTACTTCAGAAAAATTTATTTCGATTCCTTTGGTGTTACATATCACAATACGCTCATTTCAGTCCTTTTTGGATCTGCACAACTGAGTTATAACATGAATAGCGTTGCCGATCAATTTTGAAGTTTGTATTGTTAAGTATCAAAGCAGCTGTTTGACATGTGTGCGTCTATATATTGAAGTTTGATTGAAGGCAGAACAAGAAGCTCTGAATATTAATTAGATATGGAGTCGAAGAAATGACATCGAACGCAGAGTGAAAAGTCTGCTTGAAATATATCGACCGTTATGAAATCGAAAAGGGAAAAGGTTACGAACGTCTTCGCCCCATTGATGACTATCAATTCATGGTTTCAGTGGAAGCAAAACACACACAATCGAGAATACAGAATGACTTAATGCGAGCATCTAAACTATTTTGGCTGATTCAAAAATGATTAGAAAATCGAAAAACGCGACAGATGAATGCAGCACAGGATGAAAGGAATTGCTCATTCGAGGTATTGGCAACGCTCCTTATGAACAACTAAAACGAGGCTTTTCTCGACCGTAATGTGAAGATGCCATGAAATAAATTTCTTACGACGAACTGTGACGATCGCCTCATTGGTTGGAGCAAAAACAAGCTCCGCAGTATCTTCCAAAGCCGATATCGCACCAAAAGGGAACTAATTGACACTTTGTTTTGATAAGGATATGACTTATTTTGAGCCATAGGTCTAGTGCTATATAGGCGCCTATTTCGTCCTATTGGGACTCATCAGTAGCACCCTCCCTCGGTTCCGTCGATCCCTTGAGGTCAAATAATCCTCTAAAGGAATCGGCGCCGAGTAAAAACTAATCACCCAAAGTCGGATGATGGTCTTACCTGACTTTGTGGTGACCGGCAGTCGAGCTTACGGCTTTTAAAATAAACTATACTTCTGCTATCGACTGCTTTTTTACAGACCCGCTCAAAATGATTTAATCTGATAAGGATATGACTTATTTTGAGCCATAGGTCTAGTGCTATATAGGCGCCTATTTCGTCCTATTGGGACTCATCAGTAGCACCCTCCCTCGGTTCCGTCGATCCCTTGAGGTCAATCTGTTGTTGTTTTGATCTTTTGTTCTGCTTAGTGTTTTAATTCCTTCACCTTCGGAACTCTGGGTGAAAACATTTCTGTTAGCACTGACCAATAGAATTTCACGCATATTTAATATCATTTTCTGAACCTTTGACTTCCACAGACCCCGACGACGCTACTAAAAACAATCTAAAGCTTAGATTCTTTTCTCTGTAATGTTGTGTCGTCGCACTAAATTGGGTCGTGGAGCCAAAAAGTTTGGAAATTTTGACACCTTCTAGAGCGATAGCTGTTCAAAACTCTCAAAACTGCTTCCAACGACTTCACGTCCACTTGGCACGATTCTATTATCAATTGCCATTATCGTTTCGACATCGCAGAACATTACAAAAGTGATGTCACACTGAAAAATTTTTCTATCAATGAATATCTTATGGTGATTACGTTTACTTGCTGCTTTTTCGATAGCAGCAAGCTCGTCTCCATACTTAGAGCAGTATTTGATCGCACTAGTGCATCTCTTAAATGGTATTGTAGTAAGCAGTCACAACGGTGGTCAACAAATTCCCCAATTGGAAGATATATTGCCTTTCTTTTACTATTATGTACACTGTAACATCAAAGGGGAGGCGCTGCTATAGTTGTTTCCTAGTAGAAGTTATGAAGTGTAGCACCATGGTTGTAGAACAGTAATGAATAGAATGAAAAATGATATACTATTATGATGATATTCATCGATCTCTGCTTCACTCAAAAATTTTCTACTCGCTGGAACAATAAACGCTCGCATTCCCACAACGACATGTGTGGACATTCGACTTGGATCAATTCTGTTTTAAACAAAGCGAAGACTTCAAAATAATAGTCGAGTAAAAGTTGCAAAATACGCTGGCCTTAACATAATGATTTTACATGTATAAATTATTCACGCTCAGCTATGTGATTGTTGGTTCTGCATGGTATAAAGTGTATATCAAATGACTGATGGATTATGTTTTATGCAATGAATAATTCCATTAGAATAAAATTGCTATCGTGTTTATAGATGTGATCGATGCTCGCTGCAGAGCCATAACTTCGGACTTGAAGATTTGCATTATAGAACAGGATTATGCAGTGTTTTTGTGAAAATGTTGGAATAATTTCAGAGGTTGATCTTCGAGCAGACGCGACATTTGTCAACAGATCATCGTGAACTCATGATTTGTCAGCAACGTGCGTAGCACGGTGGTTAGAGGTGCCCTACAGTGTACAATGTTCAGGTAATTTGATGGAAACTCGTGGAGCGGATCAGAGGACCTTACATCTTTTCGAGTCGGCCGATTAATATCACAGTTACAATCATAAGTATAATATAGCTATGTGAGAAGGATTCGAAGGCACTGTTGGTCAGCTACCATGTTTTGTGATATGGCTTATATGTGAGAGTCCGTTATTTTGATTGATCAAATGTCCAAGGAAGAAGACGATCACCTTCAAATTCCATTTATAAAAGCGGATTGAATTTTGCAATAAAGGACGAAGAAAGACGTGCGCTTCCTATATTACCAATGATTACTGAAAAGAAGTTACCAAGCGAGAGAGAAAAAAAAACGAAGAAATTTTAGTGCGGAAAAAATAGATAGAACGAAATTCCGGAAAAAATGTATGCATGCGCCTTTTCCACCGCAGACCTCTTTATCCATTTAATTTTGGAGCACTATTTTAGATTACTAGATTGAAATTTTTCCACTGATAAATATTTTATTATAATTTTAAACCAGCGTTCAAGCGAACTTCTACAGTGTTGACTTCATCAAGCATTGCTAGAGGCTATAGAATGCAATGCCGGCCCATGAAATAACTTCCCATTATCTACTGATCTATTACGTCAATGCTGAGCTCTATCAGACATGTTTAGCACCATTTCGCTAAATGGAGTCTGAAGATTTGGTGAGTTCATGGCGTGCCTGAACCACTGACCATGTTTGTTTTGAAAGACACCTACAACTTCTACAGGCGCTTCTCTTGTTTTATATGTAACCTGAACCTGAAGTCCTCAAAAAATAGACTATGTATTCCAGAAAAGGGACGGAGTTACACTTACACATTCAACGTTTCTTAGCATAAATTCGTGTTTGAGTACACATTCGCACTGTTTGTTCAGATTGAATAGGTATACTATGTATCAACATTGTCATTTTATGCTGCATCTTATAAATTAGAGTTGTGAGAATCAAATATTTCAAAACATGATAACGTAACTATTGATGCTGATTTCGAATCGCAGGCAATATGTATGCGTATCGTTGTGGTCAGGTGATGGACAAAAACCTTAGTTCTGCAGTTAAACGCACATCGTTTAAAGAGAAGTACGTGGGAATTTTGTGGGATTCCACTGCTGAATTCAGAAGATGATCACAATAAAGATAATTTGCAATATTGTCATTTCTATAGCATTGACAACATTCCAAAGTATTTCAAAAAACCAAATACCTACGCAGACTTTTCTTTCCAAGCCAAACACGAGACTGAAATTACGCAGTTTGATTGAATAGCTGACGTTTCGGCGGTGACGCCTTCTCCAAAGCGTGTTAGGATCAGGTTGGCCACTCTCAGTATCCCGAACACCTCCATTAGTTGGATGAAAAATCATTAAATCAATCTTACTCACATTAAGCGTAAGACAAGTTCTCAAGTATACTCATTGTTTGAGCTGTCCAAGTGGAGACCGACCATGTATGGACCACATATGGTGTGGGTGCACCTCTCTTATCAAATTATGATCAAAAATTAATAGTCATATACAGCGATACCACTTGTGAATACGAGACATTCTTCCATACGGTTTACGCTTGGATTGATGGCGAAACCCTTCCCAATATGTTTTCGTGTCCTGTGTAAGCCTAATGATATGTTAAGTTTGGCTTTGACCCTTCGTGTTCTTTCATACGACACAAAGTGACTTTCCCGTCCCACCAATGTACTTCTCGCCGCAGCTTTACAAGAAACGAAATTAAATTTACCCGTACTCATGCAATCAACGTCCTTCCTGTTAAGGCAATTATGCACTCCGCTTAAACCTATACAGCCATATAAGCGGTTGCGCTTACGGAAATTAGTGGCACTTCAACTACTGTTGGCGATTTTTCAAGTCTACTCTTTCCAAACAACATTTGATAGCTAAACCTATTTTGTCTGCAAAGAATGGCACATAAACGAAGCTTTGCTTTTGCAAGAATTTTTGTTTCGAGATGCGTTGTTTTCTCTAAACTGTCCTGAAGAGCTAAATTCTCGTGGCCATTGGAAATGGCCAGTGCCCATGCAGATTTCGAGTACTCTACTTTCTCCCTTTTCTCTGTAATTAGCACCGTTGCTTCAGAACACGCTTTCCTAAAATACCCTTTCTGTACGTGACGAGTGAAAGAGGTGGTGATGAACCAGTATATTTTTGTCACTTGATTTCTCGACCATCACTATGTGTTATTTCATTCCAGATTGCTCAAATAATCAGTCATATATACCAAACGAAACGGCGATATTATACAGGAGCAAGTGATTGCGGTCGAAACAAAGGTCAGAAGACATATAATTTTTATAATTTATGACTGAAACACTTTTTCTACTAGTGGAAAAATAGGAATGCATGGGTGCAAGTGATACTATGTGCCATATATCGATTGTTGTAGAATGATATGCACAAATATGCGTTGGGCGGAACTTGAACCCGTATTTCATCCATTCTAGGAGAGCGTGCTCTATCCCTTGCGCCATCGACGCCTGCTTTGACAGCACTCTTTGTACGCTACAAGGCATCTGTTTGCCAGTAACCAGCGTCAACGGTCTGAAACAGGTAGTCGTTACCGACATTGAACCCAGCCAAGCTAACATATATTGTGTATTAGATGATCAAATATAAAATCTTGTCAAAGCGGCTGTGCTCAATGTCGATAGCGACTACCTGGGCCAAGCCGTTTATGGTTGGTTACTGACAGATGGATACGTTTTAGTGTAGAAAGAGTGGTGCGAATGCAGGTGTCGGTCGTGTAACAGGTAGAGTGCGCGCTCTCTGCCTAGGTGAGGTGCGGGTTCTAGTCCCGGCTGACTCAAATGCTTTGCGCATCACTCTACATCAGTGGGTATATTTATAACATTTACCACCTCCAGAAGCGGTTAAATAGAAAAGGAATTCGATATGCCGCATGTTAATATTGTCTCTTTTTGTATATCAATTTTTGTAACAGCAATCAAATGCGTGTGCCCGCCTATTGGGGTCCGCTCTGGTGTGTTCCACAGTGACACGCGTAGCCTTTCATCCACTCTATCGACATGATACAACCACCGGCGAAGCCTGGGTGTCTTGAGTAAACAATAGAAATCGGGGCCTAAGCCCAAGTTGCATGTATCAACATCTGTCAATGTTTCGATCCGGAAAAGCGATAAAATCTCCACCTAGTTGACCCCTGCCGTCTTCCCATGCACCCTCTTCATTTATCTCACCAGACGTCCCATAACCCCGCTCACTTATATAACACTAATCATCCCGTTGTTACTCCAACTTGTCCTCCTTGAAGGGAATCTTTCCCACTATCGAAAAAACATTTGTGTTCGCAACTTGCCAATCTCTGTTCTCTCACTGTGAATTACTCTTGTCCATGAAGTTTTATGTTGTCCGCCTTAGTCCCTTAACTACGGAGAAACGTCCTATAGGAGTTCCTTTGTCCTTCCAGACATTGCTACCACAAAACCCCTGTTTCACAGGTAAAAAAACCAAGCCCCCCCAGACCTGGCCCTTCGTTGCTAGATTTACGTGCCTCCCTCTTCCCCATATTAGTTTCTTCAGTTCCTGCACCGCTCTCCTGTAATACATTCCGTTTGCCCGCTATCCTCGGTATCACCCGACCTACACACAAAAACAAACCTTTCCTTCGCGTTGCCCACTGCGTTTTTCCTACCCCCGATCACCACCTTCTCGTTCTCCCTCTTTATATTATTCCCAATCCTCTTCTTGTATCCACCATTCTCCAATCCATTCCCCTCCTCTTTCTATTTTTTCATTTCCACTCTCTCACTATCTCCCTCTCTTTCCTTCCTGCTCCCTGTCTCTGCGCCGAGTTTACCCACAGTACCATCTATGGTGAACTAAAAATCATATTCTGGTCACTGCAAAGTCCGCGATCGGGTCTGGTTACGCACCGACCAGAACACCCATCCCCCCTCATAAATCACTTCGTTATTATGATAATGACGTTTATTCGGTCCGGGTCCACCTTGCAATAAACTTGAACTGTCTGACGACGTTAGAACATTTGGAGTCGGTGATTGATTCTTCAACAGCATATGCCAACGGAGAAGAAAAAGCAAACAGATGAATTGCTATTGCCACCCCACGAAAATATGGCCTAGCTACCTTAAACTGGTCTTTTCTCGCGGCAGGATAATCAACTTTAACACAGGTATGCTTTAGAATCTACTCACACGAAAAGGGCGACTGAAAAAAAACAAAACAATCCTAATGCATAAAGGTCAATTACGACGGATTGGTTCATCATTAGCCCATTTTCAGTGTGTTAACTTTTGACCTCTTCCTGTTCTTCATGAAAACGACTTACCAACAGTTCCCACATCGTGTTCGTGCGACGCTGTAGCATCATGGGTACCCTAGTGCTCGGGTGAAAGCAAGTGTTCGAAAGATTCCTTCGATAGAAAGATAGAGAATAATTGCGCAACACCTAAAGTAATGAGTCAATTTGTTCTAACATGGTAAAAAAAGCACTACATCACTTACGGTTGAGCTGAAGACTGCTAGAACTCGCACACGTGCTAAAGCATAACTGAATTTTTCCACTGGTTTATTTGTGATAGTCATCGAATATAGAGAAGACAGGAGTGAGTAGAGAGCAAAAATGGGATCCACATGGCAGACATCAATACTAGAGGCAACAAATTATTGAGAGAAATATGTAACGAATCACAGTACATTCTGAACTTGAAAGAGCTTGCAAAGGAGACATCTATTACCCTAAAATTCAATAGCTAAGAGCGGTCTGTGCTAGTAAACTGATATAAAAATGTGTAGCGAATAGCAAATATATTGCGCAACTTGAGAGAGCTTACAAAGGAGGCGTCTGTTAACGTGAAACCTTATAGATAAGAGCGGTCTGTGCTAAGAAATAGTACTTAGTGGTAATTTTAGTGATTTTGCCAATTTAGCGACTTTAAGCAACTTGTATTTGTCCCCATTCTTGAGATAAGATCTTGAAGAAGTATTTCATCACTAAATAGCGCGTGTTTGTCCGTTGTTTTTTGGAAAAATCAAATCGCTCTTATCCATCGCATTTCAGGTACTTTCAAATTAGGGTTTCAAAGTTTAAGCTGAACACTTCCATCCCACTCGTCATAGTGGTGTGTAAGTCTGATTTATTGTGACTTTCTGTAGAATGGTGGTTGCCCACCTTTGTTATTTTGAAAAAAAATTTCCTGTAGTGAAATGGTTCCAAGTCCAAACCCGGAGAAAAGGACAAGAATTACCAGTGGACAATTATGTCGAACAAACAAGCAACAACAAATAATTCCCATAAGGATATGCATGTTTTGAGCTGATAGGTCTAGTGGTATACATGCGCCTGTTTCGTCCTATTGGGACTCATCAGTACCCCACCCTCCCTCGGTTCAGCCAATGCCCTGCGGTCAAATAATTCGCTAAGGGAATTGACGCCGAGTAAAAAATTACCCCAAGTCATGTGATGTACTAGAAATTGGTACAGGTGATGTACTGGTAAAAAAAATTCCCAATTATGGCACCTCCGGAATCACTCCGTTTCAGTTTCTGAAGGCTGAATTAGTTCAGCAAAACCTTCTAATAGATGGGATTCGTCTAACATGGCATGGTGATGTCCCCCTCCCCCCATATTGCTGACGAACGCGACTGCTCTGCTTACACTAAAATTTAGACTAGGTCAAAGGCTTGCTAAACAAAAAGGTTTGAGAGTTGAGCCTTCTAACAGATTTGGGCGACACTCATATTTCCTATACTTAAGTGAGAGAGCAAACGCTATAAGACAGATTTCCTTCACAAGAATGAATCTTGTTCAACTTTTCAAGGACTCTTGTTTTAGTAAAATTAGGAGTATATTTCGATAAACTTGACTTAAGCCTTTTCGAGGTTTATATGGTCAATGGCTTACGTACTTTCGGTGGCATCGCCATCATCACTGCCACAGGTCCCGTAGAGAAATGGACAGACCAAAGAATATTAAGATCAGACAACATGAAATTTTCATGATGCCTGAGTCGTTTTACAGCCGATGGATTTCACCTTTTCATAAACTGTATGAATCTTGCCATTATATCGGCTGGTTTCTAATTATGAATAAAAGAAAGCCATCGACTGTAAAACGACTCAGATAACATTTCCTGTCTTTAGTCTCAACGTTCTCTGGTCTCTCCATCTCTTAAATGGGCGCGTGGCTCTTATGATTGGGATGCCCGCCGAAACGTACGTAAATCACTGACTTCATAAATCTCGGGAAGCCTTAAAAGAAGTCTATCAAAATATACTGAATGAGGTTTTTGAAAACAGTCGATAAATTGATAAAACTAGAAGTCGTTCTTGGAAAAGAGCATCTTTGTGCTTCTCGTGGACTATCCGTGCGTGAACATTACAAAACAAAGAGATGTAAACTCGCCTATTGAATGACTAATTGAAACACAATAAGCCAAGATGGCGACACAACAAAGGCACATCCCAGCCGCAGTGATGCCGCGTCGACCCTGAAAATGATTGCACTGTGGTGAATACTTCCGCTCATTGAGATATCGATGAAGGACAAAGCTCTCGGCGTTGGTCAAACCCTGAGAGATGGGCCGCGCATTCGATAACGTTCGTACCATCATTGAGATGATTGAGGGGGCATATCTGGCTTTGACATTGATGGCATACCGATATTTCAAGTCAATGTTGTTGTCTTTCTAAACAAGTCTGCTTCAACTCTCCGACCCAGGAAGGATAGCAAGCTTGGTGAGTCTTGAGCACTGGATCGAACCACTGATGACGTGTGTCTACTGCTTTTGTCACTCCACCGCCGTTTCCAGACAGTAAGTCAGGCATGAGCTGAAAAGCTCAGATAATATTCCGGTAATGAGACGCCTGTTTCGTCTTTTATGACTCGTCAAGATCACAGCCTCTTTCGGTAAAGGCAATCCCTTGAAGTTATACTCCACCATTGAGTTATCGACGCCAAATTATAAATAGTACCGCCTCAAAGGATAGGCTAAACCGAACGAGACTGTGATACTGACGAGTCCTGGAGGACAAAACAGGCGCCTGTCCAGCACTTATCAGACATCACAAACGGCTGAAAACATGTTATATTATTATTAGGCTACTACAATTTATGAGCGAGGACTATGAAAAGCGGTCAAGTGAAGAGGTATGATTCATTTTAGAAAATATGTTAATAGCCCGGAAAGGCCATACTCTTCTACGTCATGGTTTTTATAGAATGTTGAAGTCAAACAAAACCTACTAACTGCATAGCGTCTGTGAATGTTAACATCGCTTTTGCATCGTCATTCACACTCAGCTGATAGAGAAGGTTGAGAGCATCCGCATCATCTAAACACCATTTTGTTCCGCAAGTGTTTCGTCACATAAGTAAATTCTGAGCTTTTCTATCTTGATCCTCAATACAATAACAACTTTACATGTGCACATACAGAACATATAGATACAGAATGCATACATGTATATATATATATATATATATATATATATATATATATGTACATGTACAACATGGATGTACGCGTACATATAAATATGTGTATGCTTACAGATATTTATATATATTAATATATATTATATGCGTATCTCCCCCTTACTACGCATTGTTTTAAAAATAAAAAGACAAAACTAAAAGAAAAAAGCTGCCGGCGCTGATCCTTCCTAAGGAAGAAACAAAGCATCTGACTTCATCAAGAATTGCTAAAGATGATTAAATACGTTTCTGGCCTTTGCAATGATTCGCAGTGTCCTAACAATGAATCAAGCCAGAACTGCCATTCTCCCAGATAAGTCTGGTTTCAACTTGCTGACCTCGTAAGGATGGAAGGCTCAGCGAGCCTTGAGGCCGCGATACAGCAACCGACCAGTGTGCGTTGTATGGCATCTCTAACCTACTGCGCTATGCGGCGCCCCAAGGAAAAATATTACATAAGGACATGCAGATTTTCCAAACTTATTACTTACTTTCGATAAGTGGTGTAACTTGAGCAACAAGACCTTCAGCAACCATTCGACTTCGAGCTTTTGCATCAAATGATAAATTGAAGAGCAGACGTATTGTAGTCTTACGCAATTCAACATCACCGATTGGAAATAAGAGCAGTTGTTTACCAATAATATTTCCCTGCTCCTAAAACACAAGATTTATTAGGCAAAACATCTTTGACTGCATTCTGAGAAAAAAAAATGGTTCTTTTCCGGTGAGTAGCACATCTCTACAAGCCTATCGTTTAGGTCCCAAGCTAGCGCTGTACGTGGGCGGCTTTTTGAAAATACCCTTTTATAATGCTGAAATTGGGAACAAAATTATGTTCCACATCGGCCGCATAATCAAACTAATACTTCGCTGGAAGCACGAAAAGCACATGAGCGTGCAGAGAAAATCTTCTCGTATCAGAGTTATACGTTTAATCCGGAGTTTCTTCCAAAGAGGAGAAGCTATCCCTAATCAAATACCCTCATTTAGGCGCCATCTATCGATGTTCGCGCCGATCACCCTCCCCCTAGTAGCCCGTTAGTTAGCAAAAGAACACTTGCTCGCGCATGTGAATCAATCTTATTTACCCTGCTGCGTTGCAGAGAACTAGTCTTTTCAGAATATAAGCACAATTGTAATCGGTAAATTTTGCGCTATTGAACGATCACTGATAGTCTAAAGAAAGAGTTCTGTGCGGCGAGAAATATGCGCTTGTTAAACATAATTTCATTTCGAATCTTTCAGCGCTAGTTCAAAAATCGGTCACGTACAGCGCTAGCTTGAGATTTTAGATTTTTAATGATCACTAACATTCTTAATTAGAACTTCTTTTCCATCGTAGGGCTTAGGTTGAAAATCTGTGGCTACTAATCGAGAAGTACCAAAAATTCCGTATAAGAGATATTAGATAACAACTACGAAAAACTAACCAGCGCAGCCTTGTTCTCTTCGAACATACTCATTTGAGCAAGAACTGAACGGTAACCAGAGTGAGTTCCGCTGAATCTCGTAGTCTCAGACATCGTCACAACATTGGGACTATATCACGACGAACCATCTTCAGTTCAGTATCAATATCATGAGCGAGGTTTATTAACAGCGATATGCAACCTAAATAGTCAGTCACACTGAGTACGTTACGAGCTACATCTAAGAAAGTTGGTGATATGCAAAACATTCGGCTATAGCCAGGAGTTGATCCCGTATTTCACTCATTCCAGTAGCACAAAAAGCTGCCAGCTTAAATGGGTTCAAAGCCGATATGTGTTAACCAGAGCAACCCGGTTAACGGCTGATTGTTGACAGTTCGATAGTTCATTTCGAGGGAGGAGTGGTAACAGCGGCGGCCTCTGTGATGTAGTGGCACCAGCGCGCCTCCGAAATGTCTAACACGCGGGTTCGACTCCCGGTTGGAGTCCGACGTTTTGCATTACACTCAGCATTTTCAGATTTTTAGTTAGAACATCAAAACACTGCCGATAAACAATGACACAAAGAACTCATTCAAATTCTACGAGTTACTTTAAGTAAATTACAGTAACTGCCACAAAACATTTGTCTTTATAGTTATGAACGAAAGTCCGACTTCTTCTTCAGCCTTTTGGCGCATAATTCCACTTCACATAGAGAACTATGGGTGAAAAGTTTGTCATTAAGGGATAAACTAACTGCATCCAACTAGTCAGATTAACAGCAATGCTTCAGAAGATTTGAATTCAATGTAAACGATCGACGACGTATTCCTAACCTGCTAACAATGTTTGCCGTTTTCGAATCGCGAGAGGACGACATTCCCGGGCAGCTTTCTCGTCCACTGTCTTTATTTCAGCAGCCCATAAATCACCACGTTTCAATTCATATTCCATTGCGTTCATGCACAGTGCACCAATCTGAAAGGGAAAAAACACTGAAAAAACTTAAGATGTCATATAAACTTACTAATATATAATAAAACTATCAGGTTGATCAATCCCACAAAAATCTAGCTCTTACAAAGAGTCGTGATGGTCTATTGATGTATCAAGCCAGTGCTGCAGTTCTTCCAGACAAGTTTGTCATTAATTCATCAACCCCTGAGGAACAGAAATCTTGGTAAGCCTTGAGGAAGTGGAGGGGACCGAACCATTCGATCATAGTTGACCAGCCACGTGTCTCGGCAGAGCACCTCTATCACTGCGCCACACACGCTTATGTACTCATATAAGGCAAATAAAGACGAAGATTTTGGCTGAACATACTGAATACGTAGTAGATAGCTGACTTTATGATGAGACAGGGCAGCATGAAATTGACTGTAGTATGGAAACTGTACAAAAATTCGAATGATGGTTGCAGCAAGATCGAAATTCTTCTTCCAGTCTTCACGAAATACCCGTGCTAGCGCACCAATGAGTGTTTCTAAAACAAGAAATTCACAGTCAAAAAAATAACCGCTGAGGCTTTTCAGAAATAAGGAAGAAAAGATTAACCCTTTGATGGCTATGTGCCACGAAACGTAGCACGCCGTGCAACGTCGCATCTCCTCAGCTACTAAAACGGCAGCGTCCCGTCTCGGGCAAGGTACGCAAGAAGGATCCGCGAGTGGATAGCACCTGCAGATACTGCCTGTGCGACTGCTCGCGAGCGACATGCGACGCCACCTGCACCAACGGCGGTTCCCAAAGCGTCAACGCGTGATCCTTTCGAGGTTCAAAGACTAAGAAACGTTAAAGAGAGTGTACTTTATTAGTGCAAGACTAAGGTTTCCAAGATCACAGAAAATTCTAAAGGTCTCCATCTCATTATCGTCGGTGAGTGCCCAGACACAACCTTCTACTAACCTCGGTATTTGAATAATTCACCGTCTTCTTGATGAACAGGCGGTTACTCAACAGGAAGACTTGTTTATTACAATACTGGCCGACATTGAAGTAGTTAGGCTTTTTTTAGAGCGTGGAAAGGTCAAATTGACACGCAAACTACTTAGCCAAATACCGTCATAACCTACGCAGAGAAGAACTTCGCATATCAATTTTCTTTATGAAAAAACGCGAGCTCTATCAACACGTGTGCATCAAAGTTTACCTGTGCAAACCGCAAAAGTGATCGAGCCAGTAGAATTCGTTTCAATTTGACCTTCCAAGGCTGTGGTGGAGGTGAAACAACAAGAACTTCAGCTAGAAACTTTACTAAATAAAGCTTGCTGATAACAAACGTATGCCTGCTGATTCTGAATCGTCAAGAGGCTGATATATACATTTTGTTAATACTGATGTTTTCATGAATCATCGCTTTCCACTGTACAACGACATGATGGGACAATGGCCAATATTAAGACAGAGACAGTAACACTAGAGTAATGATGTGGATGTTCCACTAATTCAACCCGGAAGATCATAAGTAAGAGCGTCAGCTACTAAACGCTACCCACCGTAAAACTCATACAACATAAATCCCAGGACCGACCATCTGTTAACCTCGGCATAGTTCAGATAAATGAGTAGTTTCTTCTGTTAAGCCGTTCCGAGGTGTTAGTGATATTATTTATTGAGTATTAGCGAAGCAATACAACAATGACAGTTAGTAATGCACATGATTATTACAATAATCGCGGTGGTTAAGGTTTCGGTGGGTCGCCTTCTTCAGAGCCGTTTTTGGTGTTTAAGCTCAATCACTCACTGGAGGACCAGTCGCTTAGGGTCAGTGCGTCAATGGGTTGCTGCATCAGTAATAGCACTGACACATCAGGACGGCTTAACAGAGAAACTACTCATTTATTCATACAATATAACTGGATAAAAGACTCTTAGAAAATCTTATATCCACCCTCACAACGTATTTTTTCCACTGTGTTGATCCCACTACTTCTAGCATTCGACTCTCTTTTCGTCCTTCTCTCCAACTTCGTGGGCTACTTGGTTAGAGTGCGTCTCCTTGCAGTCTCGCGGATAGCCTAGCTATGGCGTTCCATAGAGCGTCCGTTGTTGAGAGTCTGAGAGTGCTGTCGGGTGTAGTTCGTCCTCGCGCGGGCTGCGACGAGTATCACAATCACTCGCCACTGTGCTCCGATGAAAGACTCTAGTTCAACAGAATCAAGATTCATGAGCTCTTCATTCGCACATCCGATACCACCGCAGATGACCTTTCGTTATGGATCAGTTGAGATGTAAAAACGTGGAGTGAAGATACGGAACAGAATCCGACCCAAACAGTAAAAATGAGCTATCCAAGAAGAAACTCGTGTTTTCCTCAGAACTGGAAGCTCCTTCCACTCCTCATTATAAGCCTTATGTGAACTCACCATTCTCGATTAGCACCTCCAAATTTGCAGTAGTTTTGGTAAGCTCTAAGATGCACAGTGCCCCACGATTCTTCTCATTGGTATCTTCGTGAGAATAATTCGATATAGGACTAAAATAGATTTGTAACACTAAAATCATTTGGATTAACAGAATGGAAAAGAATGACAACATTTTGAGCTTTTGAAAGGTTTGTCTCTATGACGCGCTGCTTCTGACCGATCATGGAGGTCAGCGTGGAAAAAGGGGGAGGGAGGAGGGT